>QEPC01008313.1:3351477-3379703 GCA_003113815.1 Sphenodon punctatus
CAAGAAACAGCCACTCCAGCCCCAGAACCCACCGTCAGGGTTCTGGGGCCAAATTACAGGCAGGGAGGGCTGTGGCCAACACCTAGAAGCTGCCACTCTAGCCCCAGGACCCACTGTCATGGGTCTGGGACCATCATTCCTCGCACAGAGGTGATGTCATTCCAACGTACCAAGAAACAGCCACTCCAGCCCCAGAACCCGCTATCAGGGTTCTGGGGCCAAGTTACAGGCAGGGAGGGCTGTGGCCAATACCTAGAAGATGCCACTCTAGCCCCAGGACCCACCATCATGGGTCTGGGGCCATCATTCCTCATACAGAGAGCCTTTTTCTGAACACCCGAACAGAACCTAACCAAACGGCCGAACCCGAATGCCGCAAACAAACTGAACGGCTGAATCGAACGGCCGAACCCGAACCGCGATCTGTTCGCCCATCCCTACTGACCAGCTGCTCTGAGGCTTCGGGACTTTGACTTCTTTTTAAACCAAGTCAGGACAATGCAGTAACTGAGCTTATTATATAGTAACTGAACTGTTGCCAGGGCACTATCATTCATTTCACGTTTTTAATAAGAGCTGTGAGAGGAATGGTCAGTTAATCTTCACAAGCGCACATAAAGCATGAGACAGCATTGAAGCCCTTTGAACTAGAGGTTGTGCATTAACTATGTTGTGCATTAACTATGTGGAACACGCCTGCTGCAACAGCAGGGTGAGAAAAACAAAAGCATTTGCTACAGAAGCCATTCCAGGGCTGTTCCTTGCAGACCTGTATCAGGATGAGTTTGGGAACAATGAAGGGCTAAACCAGGGTATCCCAAACTGCCTCAGAGCCCGAGCAGGGTCACACCTTCTGCAGATCCTGATCAATCTACTTTGTATGGCTTTGTCGCTGTCACAGGAATCAGGTTTAATCTGAAGTCTCAAAAATGAGCAGGCAAAACACTTCTGAATCTGTGGTTTAGATGATCCCTTGCTCTTTCAATGAGAAGAATTCATGCCACCTGCTTGAAACGCTTTGTAGGGAGCTGCTTGTAAGGGAGGGCTGTGGCCAATACCTGCCTCAGAGCCCGAGCAGGGTCACACCTTTGGCAAAACACAATTTTTGCCAAAATCCAACTTCGTATCAAAAATTTTCATTGAGTTTTTTTTTAAATAATTTCATAGAAATTTCAAATGTCAAAAATGATTAAATTCAAGCATTTAAATTCAGAACTTTGGCTGCAGTCCTGCTACTTATGCTACTGGAACTACTACATGAGTACAGCAGTCCCATTGCGGTAGAGCTGAAAGGGGTTTTGGCAGAACACAATAACCGAGGGCGTTTAATGTGCCGCATCTCCCCCGCGCCTACCTCTCTTGGACGGGTCTGATGTTCAGAAGAGCATCAGGCCCGTCTTAGAGCTCAGTGCGCATGCGCGACCTTCTGCGCGTGCGCACTTCAGAAGGGAACCCGGAAGTGCGGCTTAAAGCCGGCACTTCGGGGATCCGCGTCGGAGGGGGCAGGATCGCCTGCCCCCTCCGACGCTGATTAAAAAGCAGGCCACGCATATAGACGAGCGGCAAGAAAGGCGGCTGATCAAAGGATCAGCCGCCTTTTTTGTCTCGTGTATAAATGCCCCAAGACTGGCTTAATGATTATTGGCCCTCAAACCTAAAGACCTCACCTGAGGCTAGTTAGGGCTATAAAAGCCCATGGCTAACACATAGGAGTAGGCAGTTGACTGGGTCAATCGGAGAAGGTAGCTGAAGAGAGCAGACCTCCCCAGGGACTCTACTGACCCAACTAAGACCCAGGAAGGGCTGAAGGAAGCCCCAGAAGGGAAACACTGTAGCTGGAGGCTGGAGAAGGAAAGTAGGCCTCAAGGACTGAGAGCATCAGGATCAACGTGGGATTGTTCCTGTTTGCATAGACTCTAAGACTTTGTTTGAATATTAACGATTGAAGGACCCACCTTTGATGGGACAAGCCTTCCACTGGTGGGTAAAAGGACTGGCTGTAGGGGTGCATGTGGAGGCCAGCTATTAAATTGGGGTAACCCCATGGTTATGTCAAGGAGCCGCAGGCACCTTGAGTTTATGTGACGGGGATGAGCTACATTCCCCATAACCCTGAGTGATTCTCAGTCTCCCCTGTGACAGGAGTATTCTCCAAAATGGGTATAATTTCCTACCCTGCCCCTCCTGCCACAGGCAGCTCGGGGCGGCTTACAATCCATAAAAACATCGTAATACAATTAAAACAAAACATAAAGAGGAGACTAAAAAAAAACCATCCCTCCACCCCCACAATCTCCCCATCACCCCTCTTCCCCCACCAAATGCCTGGTGGAGCAGCCAGGTCTTACAACTTCTTCAAAAGGAGGGGAGATCTGGAGCCAACCAGGCCCACACCGGAAGGGAGTTCTACAGCCACGGTACAGCCGCTGAGAACGCCCTCTCCTGTGTGGCACACCCGGAAAACTTGGGGAACCTAGAGCAGGGCATCCCCAGATGACCACAGGGCCGGTCCAAAACCCAGGGAGTCAGCCAGTACTCACTGTCCTGGCTCTCATTGCTCCCCTTCCGAGCTCCACCTTACTGCTTCTCTTCCAAAACCAAGGTCAGAGTCTCCGCGGCTCCCAGCCTTTCCACACCAGCTCTGCTGCTTTTCCTCTACCGGCCACACTGACCCACTTCCAGGTTTGGGGCCTTCTCGGCGGCCTCACAGCCACTGGTCAATTTCCAGATGGCGGAGTTAAAGCAGCGCCACTGACAGCCGTCCCTTCGCCATGCTCTTAAAGGACTAGCATCCTTACTGGCCAACTGAAACAGGGGCGCTCAGCTCCTCCCTGTTACATACCCATTTTGGAGTGGGTATGAGAATGCCCACTAGTTTTAAAAGCCAGCTGGTAGAAAGGGAGTCAGGCAGGGTGATATAGAACCTAGGATGCTGCTGCCACAAAGCCGTGCTACTGAGCCACACCAGAAGGACCCTTTTAAGGCACTCACTATAGGCCCTTCATATGGTCAATATGCAGTTGCCCATCTCCATGATTGGAGTAGAGCGGGTGGAGGGAGGGGACCAGCAGTTGCTTCCATAGTGGAGATGGTAGAGCACTGGAAAGGAAACAGCAAGGCTGGGGGTTCAAGGTTGTTATAAGCAAAGGAACTTTGCTTTTGGCAGGTGGGAATAAAGTATGGGGAGGCTGGGGGTAGGGGATTCTTAACTGATCTTACGTAAATAATATATTTTATATGTTTTTAACCCATCCTGCGCCTGAGGGAAAGGGGCGGATAGAAATTTAAATACAAAATACCAAACTTACCCTGGACTTCATGAATGATTTTTGCTATTAGTGTCTCCCAAGAAGATGCACAAAGCAGAGATTTTGTGATATTATCTCTGAAACACCAATCCTAGCTCCACAACACCAAAAGACTTTCCTTTTGCCGCAATGAAAACTGATTTTGGATTTCCCGTTTTAGCCCAGTTCTTTCCTCGAGTATCCAAAAGCAAAGATCCTCCACCTTAGGGGCTCAAGCTGAAGTTCTGTTTTAACATTCCTGAACAGACATCCTACCCATAATATGCTCATAACTGATGTGCATGCTGTTTTGCCTTGAATGTCTGCAGTTCTGCCCATCTGTTAGGGTGGCACCATGCCCACTAGGGTGTAACGCCAGCTTTAGCATGGCATAGGTGCCAACTAAACAAGTGTTTAGGGGGAACAGCCTGCAGAACACAGAGAATGACATCTCTCCTGCCAGAAGATCCTCCTGTTTGCAAGCAGTGCCAATTTCAGGCAGCACGCTTCATTACATAGGGGTGCATCTGTAGCTGCTTGCGGGCATGATACCATCCACAAATGCCCTCCGATGGCCTTTTTTTGTCCAGGTTCCTAAGTGCTTGGTATTCTACATACAGGCAAGGGGCTAGAAAAGGCTAAAGCAAGGTACACCTTTCGACCCGCAGCTTGCTAGAACTCTCGTCCCTGTTCTAAGAAATCCTTACAGGATTTTCCAGCCAGAGCTGGCATTGCTTCTTTCACTCCTTCATTTTCAGTTGCTAACATCCATTAATGGCGCAGCCTTCCAGCCACTTAGTTGCTAGTCCTCACTGACTGCCTGAGTCCCTTTCACTTCGGTAGGACTTGTGCCAATGCTAAGCACTAGCGTTGATGTTAAACAGCTGGAGGACTGTTCTTTAAAAGATGCTAAATGTACTTTGTTGGTAATTTCTTAATATTAATTGTCCATGTCAGCAAGCACATGCTGCCCCAGTAAAGTTATGTGGATGGAAGGAGCAGCTGTCTGCAAGATATGCAGTCTGTTAAAATGTGGCCCATAGTATGAAAATTTCCAGAATTAAAAATTTCCAGAATTAACAATTTGCCCAACTGACTATGCTGTCTCTTCTCTGGAGCTAATGCTGGTCACTCACATACAGCTTCCCTGTGGCTACTTCTGAGGAGAACTCCATGTCCCTTTCAAAGGCAGGTGGGCCCTGCCAATAGCTGTACATGTTTCCTTTCAGGCCAAGGATTAAGAGGTCAGACAGAGAATGATTGTTCTGGGAGAAGTGTGCAGAACCCTCACTTGAATCAGTACTAGGGGATGGGAATTTCTTTGTATTGATTTATGGCTTCATATTAATTATGGATCCGTATCTCAGATTACGGATTCATAAGAACATAAGTACTAAGTGCCATACTGGGTCAGACCATTGGTCTGTCGAGCCAACCATTCTCTCTGACAGTGGCTAATCTTGGTTGCTTGGGAGAAATAACCCGATTGGGTCACAATGGGCAATCCATTCCCTGTTGTTCACTCCCAGTTCCCAATGGGAAGAAGTGAGGTCCCCTAAACCTAATTGGTTTAGGACGTACTCTCAGAAGACCCTATCCAATCCCCTTTTAAACCCAGCTATACTATTGGCCTTGACCACGTCCTCTGGCAACAAATTCCACAAGTTAATAGTGTGTTGAGTGAAAAAATACTTGTGTGTATTTTAAATCTACCTGTACAAGGGCTCGCATCCTGGCCCTTGTGCTAGCCCCTTTGTTACCTTTCTCACCCTTCTCCTGGAGCACAACTAGTCCCGCGGGTCCCAGGCGGGGGCGGTCCCTCCCCATCACCGGGTCCCTTGGGTACTTTCTATGCGACTTAGTCACCTGGCCTGCTTCGACTGCTACTCCTGCACGCGAGCCTCCGAGTGTACCGTTGCTGCTGGTGGTGGAGCGGGCCCCTTGCAGCTCTCTTCTGAGCCTCCCGCACTCTCTGGCATCCCATCAGACTCCGCTCTGCCTCTGGTCTGCTGCCCCAGCACCAGCTCCTTGGCTTTGCCTCCAGCTCGTCTCTTTCCTGCTCCTGGAGACAGAGTAACACTCTGGTGCTGGCCCTGGAGCTCCAGCAGCCGGCCAGGCGAGTCTCCCCGGGATAGCCGCTCTGCTTTCCTCTGGCCTACTGCAGCTGCCTTGTTAACTTCACCAGGGCTGCGTGGCTCCCTGCAGATAGCTAGTTCATTGCCTCTTGCTTCTGTGGAGGGCCCTACACCCACCAACCACCCCACAGGGGTTGCTGACCTTACACCCGTGTCTGTTGTTACTAGGGGCCAAATCCATGCCCAGCTGCCACCCGCCCAGATGCAGCCCTTCTTAACTGGGGCCCTCGGCCTGAAGCAGCCCTGGTCTTAAAGGAACAGTCTATATTTCGGAGTGGAATAGGGGGCTATCCAGCCACTCTGCTACACTACCAGTTAGTTTCCTGGCGTGTCCCCTAGTTCTAGTACTATTTGAGAGGGTAAATAACCATTCCCGATCTATTCGTTCCACCCCACTCATGATTTTATAAACTTCTATCGTATCCCCTTGGTCGTCTCTTCTCCAAGCTGAAGAACCGTAACCTATCAAGCCTCTCCTCATATGGGTGCTGTTCCATACCCTGGATCATTTTTGTTGGCCTTCTCTGTACCTTTTCTAGTTCTGATATATCTTTTTTGAGGTGTGGCTGCCAACTGCACACAATATTCAAGGTGCAGTTGCACCATAAATTTATATAGAGGCATTATGGTATTTTGATTACTTTCCGTTTTATTTTCTATCCCTTTCGGAATAATTCCTAACATCCTGTTTGCCTTTTCTTTCTTTTTTCTTTTTTGGCTGCCGCTGCACATTAATCTAAGGATTTCAATGTATTGTTCCCAGTGATGCCAATATTCTTTTAGAACCACTAATTTAGAACCCAACACTGTGTACATATAGTTGGGATTATTTTTGTCCCCATGTGCATCGCTTTGCACTTGTCAGCATTAAATTTCATCTGCCATTTAGGTCTCAGAAGATCACCCAGTCTCACAAGATCCTCCTGCAATTCCTATCAGTCCACTTGGGTTTTAACTACCTTGAATAACTTTGTGTCATCTGCAGACTTGGTCACCTCACTTTTTATCCCCTTTTCCAGATCCTTAATAAATATATTAAACAACACTGGTCCCACTCTACTATTTACTTCTCTCCATTGTGAAAATTGACCATTTTGTACTGCTCTTTATTTACTATCCTTTAACCAGTTACCGATCCCACAATAGGACACTGCCTCCTATTCCATGACTATTTAATTTTTTCTCTCATGAGGGAGCTTATCAAATGCCTTCTGAAAATCCAGATACGCATTGACTGGCTTACCTTTATCCACATGTTTATTTACACCCTCAAAAAATTCCAATAGATTAGTGAGGCATGACTTACCTTTGCTAAATCCATCTCTGGCAAGTTGCTCTTCAAATTCCCTCTTGGCCTGCCTTATTAATGTTTTACAGCTAATCTGGCAATGCTTATGCTCTTTCCTATCTTCTTCATTAAGACTAGCTTTCCATTTTTAAAGGACGCCTTTTTGGCTCTAATAGCCTCCTTCACCTCCCCATTTAGCCACACTGCTTCCCCACCACTGCTCAAGCTGCATCAAGTTGTTCAGTGCCCGGTGTGGCAGTGCTGACTGCTCCTCCAAGTCCCAGTCTCCTTCCCTACGGCTGCTTGAGCTGAGCTGGGTTCTTCCCACATGTGGCTTTTCTGAGCAAGGAGGCCTCATGCACCCATGTGCACCCCGTCGGAAGAGGCCTCCTCGCTCCCCCCCGCCCCAGCTCAGAAAAGGCAAGTGCAGGAAGGACCTGGATCTGCTTGAGCAGTGGCAGGGAAGGAGAGGGGGACAATGGCAGGTGGGACTCGGAGGAGAAGCCAGAACTGCAGTCGGATGTAGGGTTGCCATATATGCAATTTTTTTTAGAGGATGCTTATAAGAAAATAAATACAGGTTGCCGGGCTGCACTGGCTACAATGCTGTCCTGAAACCTGTATTTCTCATAAGCTGCCACGAGCTGCTCTGCGAGCAGGAGGGAGCGGGATAGAAGAAACCCAAAATTAAATAAGCGTCCTCTGAAAATCTGCATATATGGCAACCCTACCTGGGTGGTGAGTCGGCCTGGGAAACCAGGCTATCCCTGTCCCCTGCTGTCTGATTGGCATCCAAAACTGGATGGTAATCTGCCAGCAAAGCCCCTCTGCCCGCTTCCCCCTCCTCTCTAAAGCTCATTGGAGTGGTGCTAAGCCAATGCCGTCTCTGTAGCCCCGCTTCAGCGAGCTTTACGGAGATCCAGAAACGCAGAGATCTGTAATCAGTGCAGGATTTACAAATTAATTACTGCCATTTTGGGGGGCAGTTCCAGATTAATCCGAACCTGTAATGCCCATCCCTAATCAATACTGTTTTCATGGTCACTAGAATCTCCCTTAACACCCATATTTTGCAGTTCTGGTTGTATGGTAGAGATGCAGCTATCTGGATCTCGGGCATCTAGATGAGGAATGGGGAACCTTTCCCCCTCCTGGTGGCCAGGAGTACAAGCTCTGAGGGCTGGGTAGGAATTGGGAGCAAGGGCGTTTAAGGAGTGTGCTCAGGATGGAGGAAGGAAGGGGAGGTTCCTGATCATGGATCTGTGCCCTCTCCTTAAATGCGTACTCTCTTCCCCCTGAGCTCACTCTTTCAGTGCTCGAGGGTAGGGACGGAAACCAGGTTCCAGATCCAAGAACTGGAGAGGAGCCAAATAAACAACAGCCGAAGGTCACATTTGGCCCTTGCGTTGCAGGCTTGCCACCCCTGATCAAGCTGCTTCACTCATCCGGAGGACCCCAAATCGGCAAAACATCTGGGCATAGCTGCTGATTATGTGGGGGCTCTGAGTCTTGAGACTCCTCCTCCCCGTCCCTCTCCAGGGAACTAGGAAGTGGGACTCAGCCTTTCCTGAATAAATCCTGAAGGCAAGGAAGTGTCTTCATCTTGGAATGCCAGGAGGGCAGAAAGTACTCCCTCTTCTGTGTTTAAGTTTCAGCTAAACACCAAACCTGGATACTCACATAGGCCAATTTCAGTTCTGGACTCTGGCCCTTTTCACACGAGATGCTTCCACGCATGGACACCCATTGTCCACGTGGGGGAGCATCTCGTGTAAGGGTGGAGGTGCGTGACCGCGCTCCTGTGACCCATGCATCCCCACCCATACACGAAAACGCGGGTTGCTCCAAGCGTGGGGATGGGTGGGGGGGTGCCCATTTGCACCTCTGCGCCACCCCCACAGCAGTGTGCACATGGACCGCACCCCCAGCCCGTGTAAAAAGGGCCTCTGAGGTTCACATGTCCGCATTCTCTTTTCTTCTGGTTTTGTACTACCCAGTACCCCCATCACTCTAATCACCAAGTTACTTCAAATAGTAAAAGAAGCATTGAATGTGGCCCTGTGCTTGTGTTGGCTCAGTAAAGCTGCATTCACATGAGCCTCTTCCCCTCCCCCTCCTCAATTTCTACATAAGATTGTAATCACAGTTTTGAAATATTCTCTCCCTCACTTTAGAAGTTCCACCCTATTGCTGTGGCTGCTGCTAAGTATCCCATAACGCTTTGTGGCTCTGCACTAACTCTATGGTGCAGACAGACTGACAGCAGGATTAAACCCTTCACACATTATGAAAAATGTATGTGATGGAGTTAGCGTGATTTTTAAACCTACGTTTCCAAGTTACATTGTTTGGAGTAGACACGCAGCACGCCTGCGGCATCTTGCAACCTAACCTTTTCATGCTTTTTTTTTTTTTTAAAAAAAAGCAGGGTGAACAAAGGATTTCCCCTGACTTTGTGCCTCATGTGAATACAGCCTAAGAATGACGGATGTCGTGCCAGTGTCACCATTGGATTCAAGCATTTGGGGCCCTTTGCTAATCCATATTTTGGGGACCACAGGTCACCTCCATACCCCTATTCCACCCCATACTATCCAATCCCCTTCCCTATCGAAAGCTTGCTCCAGTCCCCTCATGAAACTCTGTCACTTACGGGGGGCTGTGCACCCTACCTCTCTTGTTTCTTGTGACCGGTTTGTCAGAATGGAACCTTCTGTTCACACCCTCACTTCAGCTACCGTTTCAGTTTTGTTTCCGTTTTGATCAGCATGTGTGTGTGGGGCTCTCTGTGTTGGGGGGGGGCTATAATGAGATGCAGTCTGCTGGCACTTCTGCCACTTGCACTTCTACCACACACACACACACACACGCTGATGAAAATGGAAACTAAACCAAAACCAACATTTTCTGTTTCGTGTGATACGGATAACGACACCAATAACAAAAAATGAAATTTCATTATTCATGAAAATGAATAACGACAGTTTTTAACAACAAAAATAAATAACGCCATGGATCCCCAGTGCACACCTCTAGCTGCCATACAACACAGCTGTGCCTGCTCTCCACACAGCATGGCAGGCTCTAGGCTGCATTAAGCCTAGAGGACCAGGACCTGTGTATCTCCTTAATCCCTCCCCCCTGGTAGGCCTGTCCACTATAGCGTTGGACTCATTTGGCTAGGGCCCTCCATTATAGCATAACAAGCATCTCCATTAATCCAGCCTGGTGCGGCGCTAAGGGAGAAAGCAAACAATTTTAAAAGTAAGGATCCCACATCACAATAAGAAGCCTTCAATTATTTGAAAACGGCAGCCGAGTTTAATTATTGATGGTGTTTCACAGGAAGTGAGAAAATGTTCTGTAGGGCACCTGGCAAAAAACAACAACCACCAAAAAACCCAATCAAGCTGCAGTAATAGCAGACTGAACTAGTGACCTCTGCTATTAAAACTCTGGGGCAGGGGGGAGAATTTTCAAGAGTCCAGTCTATGATGTGTGTTTCTTAGCTAAGTAAAACTTAATGATGATGTACTGAGCCTTCATGAACCAAAGTCCACCAAACCAAAACAGTGAACCCAATGAGACTGGCTACCGGAGACAAAGCTAGGTTGGTATGGCCCTGGTGCAGAAGGTAGAATGCCCCCACCCCACCCCCGTCACTCCCTTCCAGAGGCAGAGGATGCTGTTTTACCAGGTTCAGTCTCATTGTGCTTGATCTTGCTTGGTGAGTAGGATGGCTACCTTGCCAGGTTTTTCTTGGAGAATCTAGGTAACGTCTCTGGGCTCTAGGGGAAGCCCTGATTTCTCTGGGTCAGCCAGGGAGCAACCTGATAACCTGGAAACATCAAAGCTTCTGGGGACGGCTGGGAACAGCCACATCAGAAAGGGGAAAGAGGACTTTCCTGCCCCCTGCGGAGCATCATCATGTCACAACTAGAACTGAAACAAGATTTTGCAAAAATGAGAATCCCTGTCGAAATCCCAGTTCCCAATACCATTTTGGTCGAAACAAGAACCTGTTCATACTTGACAGCGTCGCCTCTCAATTGACATTTCATTTCTCTATTTTACCAACTTTCCACTTACCAGAATCCTGTTTACCGCTTTGCCATCAAGATTCAATTTCAAATCCCGAGAGACAATAGCAACGCAATACCACATTTCTTCTATCTTCTCTGCACTCCATTTTCCCTTGTACTTCATTGTCTCTCATGGCTGGTGCGCAGGCTCCTTTACTAATCTGCAATCCAATTGCAGATTGGTCTGAGCAAAGCAACATAGAACAACAATTCTGATTGGAGGCACTGGAATGAAAGTTAAAGGGTACTCGGGGGATTCTTTAACGAATGGGCTAAGTGATTGGCTCAGAAATGCAGTACAAAGAACAGACGGAAACCTGGAAGTAAAATGGTACCCTCGGCAATGCGGTAAACGGAAAATGAATGGTACACAAACAGTAAGGGGAAATTGGAAACACAGTATGGTATCTTGTGGTATTGCGAGAATCAAGAAATCACATTGGTATCAGGAAATGGTTGGGAAATCTATCCCGGTTCCCGAGATGGTGAAATTTTTTGTGAGTAGCAATTTAGCTGATTGTTTCACCCCTAGTCGCGACACTCCATGAGGGTGGAGTTATGTCAAAAGGGGTTTGACAGCACCTTTATCCCAACCCCACTGACATGGCTCTGCCCCCTCTGGGTGAAAGTCCAGAGGCAGGTAGTATATCTGTTTGAGAGTCTTCTGGTGGTCATTTTTTCCCTGAATTCTTATCCCTTCTTTGCCACACCTTGTCCTCCCCTTTTCTTCATAACTTTTGACCACTTGGGACCTCTCTCATATCCCGTTTTTGACCAGAAAAGGAAACAGTAAAAGGTGGGGGAGACAGAACTTTTCCTCGGTCTTCTCTATGTGGTTTGGATAACATTGCCAAGGGGTCAGCGAGCCATAAATTACATCTGTGGCTATAAACACAATCCGGCTTTGCTTCCCATCCATCACGCATCCTTGATTAAGTGAGCAGAAATAAAGCCACCGTGCAATCTGATAAAGGCAGCATCCTTCAAGAGGAGGTGATATGGAGAGTGCTCATCCATCAAGCCAGACTCGGCTTCTCCTCTGCATTTATGTAATAGGACAGAGAATGCAATGCATTCTTTTCCTTTATGGTAGTGGGGTAGGTCAAAACTAGCAACGGGGTAGCTTAAAACCTGCTCCTTAAAACCCTAAAAGTCAGAAGGAACATGTCCTCAGAGCTTGCCTGAGGACACCTGCATTACGGTTTGGCAGGCATGCTGTCCCAGTCAAACTCCCTACCTGACCCTTTCCTTGGAGAAGGGATGGTCCCAACAAGGGCTGAGTGCTTGGGACCAGAAGTGTGAGCCATTCGGAGCCTACCCCAGATCACCTGGTAAGTGAAAAAGCAATGCCACTGAACCTAAAAGCAGCTGTCAACAGCACCCTGACTTAGAGCTGTGATTCTCAACCTTATAATATACGGGAGATCCAATCCCAGCAGCAGTAGATGAGGGGAGCCAGAACGAGGGAACTAGGAGGAGGTGGGAAAGGTCTTGTTAGGCCTTTCAGTGAGCTTTGATATAGTTGATCATGAGGTGTTGTCGACACGACTGCGGTACCTGGCAGGGACATGTGGGACTGCTCTCGGAGTGGTTTTGTTTATTCCTGTCAGGAAGGTCCAAGCAGGTGGTGACAAGAGATGGCTCGTCTTCCCCTTGGAGCCTCCCCTGTGGTGTCCCGCAGTGTTGCCCGTCTTGTATCCCCTTTTGTTCAATGTGTATCTGTGGTTGCTGGGCGAGATCAGGCGGAGGTTTGGAGTGGATTGCCATCAGTATGTTGATGACGCCCAGCTCTACCACTTTTTTCCATCTGACCCAGGTCCCTGCAGTCTCAGTGCTTACTTACCCAATGCCTGGATGCTGTCGGGGACTGGATGAGGGTGAGCTGATTGAAGCCGAATCCAGACAAGACTGAAATGATGATGTTTGGCCGGCCTTGTGACTTGGAGGGGATTCGGACTCTTGTTGCTGGGTATCTTTAAATAAGCAAGGCAGGCAGGGGGGGTCCATGGCCGCTGAGTGGCATGGCTACAGGATGCCCACACACATGACATGCATGGGGAGTGCTTCAGATGGGCAGCTCCCAGCACGGCTACCCCAGTCACTGACTCTGCACAGGAGGTGTTCCGTGCAGGGCCATGAGTGGCTGCTGCATGGTTCGCGGGAGTGCACTTGCCTACGTATGAGTAGTTGGACATGTGGTCAGTGGGGGACCATGAGTGAACGTGTACCGTTTAATGCACCCATTGATGGTGTCTGGCCCCCTTTGGTTACCCAGATTTGCAGCCCTGGCGTGCTTCTGGATCCCTTGCTGTGGCTGAAACATCAGGTTGCGGTGCTTTCCACCAACTCCATCTGGTGAGGAGGCTGTGGCCCTTTCTTTCTAATTTAGATCTGACCACTGACCACCATCATCCATTCACTTCAAGGCTAGATTACTACAATGTGCTCTACGTGGGTCTGCCCTTGCTCTCGGGCAGGGACCATGTCTATCTTATTCTCTGTAAAGCACCAGGTACATTGCTGGTGCTATATAAAAGCTTATAATAATAATAATTAATAATAATGACTGTTCAGAGACTACAGCTGGTGTGGAACACAGTGGCTCCGCTCCTTTCAGGGATGCGTCGCTATGTGCATATTACACTTGTGTGTGCCAGTCTGCACTGGCTACCTATAGCTTTCCAGGCACAATTCAAGAGGCTGGTTTTGATCTTTAAAGCCCTAAATGGCCTGGGCCCCCACATATCTGAAAGACCGCCTTTCCAGCCATACTCCACTACGACCCTTGCAGGTACCACCTGCCAATCTTGTTCCTATGACAAGGGCCCTCAGAGAGGTGTTCTCTGTTGCTGCCCCAGTATTGTGGAACTCCCTTCCCTGGCAAGTCCATCAAAGCCTGAACCTGAGCATATTGTGGCGCTGGTGGCAACCTTTTATTTTTGGTAAAGTCTTCAGCAGGTGGGGGTCGGGGTTGGGGTGGGTGGGTTTTAGGAGCAAGGTTGGTTTTTTGGTTTGTTTACTTGTTTGTTTATGGGATTTTAATGTGTTTGTGAGCTTATGGGGAAGGGTGTGGTAGAAATTAATAAAATAGTCATGGCCCAGTGATTTCTGAGCTAATATTACTGTCACCATTGATATAGTGCCAGAAGTGCGCGTGGCACATGAAAAGTTATGATTAAAGTGAGACAAGCCCCTGCCCTGGTGGGCTTACAAGGTAGGATGGACAAGAGAGAGAACCAGGGAAAGGGAAACTTCGGTAGAGACAGGGATACATTTCAAGAACTCAAGGAGGTGCAGGTACTATAGAGTTAAGAAGGGAAGGGGGAGAATCTTGGAGCATAAGGAAAACCATAAAGGAGAAGTCAATTGGGGTGAGGAACCAACCACAAGAAACTTGCGCAGGCTTTCTACAAAGGGTATGATCAAATATTTTAGGTTGTGCTCCCTTCTCTCTTGCCTGCGTTAACCTCCATTGAATTAAGTGTTAATGTTAAGCCTGTGTTTTGAGACCCCGAGGCATCATGTCCCCCCCCCCCCAGCTAGGGGCCCCCCTGCCGCTGCGCGGAGTGGGGATGCTGCTCCCTGGACCTGGGCGCAGTGGGTTTTCCAAGTACCGACTCCTCACGGCAGCAGCAGCAGACAGGCCCCCTTGCTGCGGGGTCATGATGCCTCGGCCGGCCCTGGGCCCCCACAGGCATGGGCCCAGGCGCAACTGAGCCCCCCTGTGCCACGGTAGCTACACCCCTGAGACCAGGCCTAGATCCATGCTTCTTTTGAGTGGATCCAATTCAATCAGTAAGCTGTAAGCACATGCCTGTCCCAATTTCCTGTGCAGCAGAACACCAATACCTATGTCCCATGATGATCAGCACAGCTATTCACATGCCTAAAGTTAAGCACTCAGGCTTAAGTGCATAGCTGAATAGAGATGGACTTTAAGCATGTGCTTAAAACTAAGCACATTCATAAATGCTCTGCTGAATCCTGGCTGACATAAACAGGGGCTGAATCCTCCCTCCCGTATCTGTTCATTTTCTAGGGCTGGGTTCCATAAACCATTTACTTCAGAGTAGCCCTGTTAAAGCCCACAGGGAATAAGTGGTTCATGGCTCAAGGCCTGTGTGTGTATGTGTACATGCGAGTAGAAAATTATTCCGTAATATCCTTCAACCTGAGCTGTGGGTTTCCAAGGAAGTTCAGCTCAGTAGTGCTACTTGGCTATCAGTGTTGTCATCTCAACAAAGAAACGGGCTCTCCAGGGAAATTTCTCTACTCGTCCAGAATTGTAATCCTGTTGGGTTTTGACACTCGATTTTGCTGACCTGCTATAAGGGGGGAAACTGAAAATTGTGTCACCATGAATAGCAGAGGCAAGTCAAATTGCATCCCTAAAATCATCATGTACCTCCTTGCAATTTGCTAATTAATACTTGCTGAGTTTGAACTTTCTCTCTCTTGCAGACAGGAGGCAGTAAGATTCCAGGCAAGGACAAGAGAAATGAGGGGAAAGTCAGCTGTAAGCAATTTTCTGGATATAATGAAGGATTCCAGTAATGGTGCTTGTCGTATCTCAGTCCCCTTCCCTTTCTTTGGTACATTTTCAGTGCGGGTGAAAAGTGCAAGATTAGAGTTGCCTGAAGAGCTGAAAGAAAAAACGTATCGGACAAACCCAAACTGATTCATGAATAGAAATACTGAGTATTTGGACAGACACCAAGTCTTTGTCATTTCCAGAGTGTTCATGAAAATGCTTATTCATCCCAAACAAAGGCAAAACAAGGACTCCTTGGGAGTGATAAAGGGCAGGCTAGTGGGGGTTTGGCTTTATTAATAAGGGAATCCCTGTGTGCCGACGTTAGATTGATCGAACACCTCTTATCGTACTTCACTCTATGGCACGGCTCCCTGCAGAAGGGATTTGAGCTACTGCTTGCCAATATATATGTTCCTCCCGCTGTATCCTTATATTACTCTGAAGAGATTTGGCCGTTTGTTATAAGAGTTATTCAGGAAGCCCATGCAAAATATCCAAAGGCAGTTTTAATTATGGCAGGTGATATGAACATTCATGCGGATAGTCTGGAATCTTTGGAGGCGGAGGCGGCTATATTTCCACCGTTCAATAATATCCGGACGTCTAGAGGTAAGATTAGAGGGCCTAGGGCCTTTAGATTAGCTCAACTCCAGAACGAATTGGACCTAACAGTTCTGAATGGCTTGATGCCAGGAGATCTGGAAAGTAACTTCACATACCATTCTGCAATAGGAGCTAGTGTAATTGATTACATTCTAGTATCTTCTAGCTTCCTCTTTAAAGTTCTGGAACTAAAGGTCCATATGGCGGTTGAAACAGACCATTTTCCATTAACCTTGATAATCCAAGTCCCCCATAGTTACCCCCCAAGTTCCCAGTTACTCTCAGCGGATCAGGCCCAAGATGAGTCTGTGCCTTGTCTTAAACGCAAGACGTGGTCTCTAGAACTGGGTGATGCCTTTTTAGCCTCTGTAAAGTCAGAGCCAGTCTCAACCTTATGTGAGCAAATCCAAGAGTTAAGCCCAAATTCGGTGGCAGCTTTTGAACTATTATCCAATATGCTCACACCGCTGTTATCACATAGCAAACCCCTCAATGCCAGTTTGTCTTATCCTTCTAGTTATTATTATTATTATTATTAACAAACATTTATATAGCGCCAGCAGTGTACCTGGCACTTTACAAAGTAATAAAATAGACACGGTCCCTGCCCCTAGGACTTACAATCTGAGAGACAGGAGCTGGGGAAGAGACTTAGGAAGGGGAACAGAGGGAGAGACAAGGGGTCTAACATTCATGAAGATGCGAGGTCTCAAGTGCACGTACTTGGCTTGGTTACGATGAGAATGACAGCAGGCAGGTCCATGTTGCAAGGATAAGGGTAAACCGATCGTAGGTATAGGAAATAGTGGCTCAGCAGGATAAAGAGTCAGACAGAGCAGAACGAAAGAGGTGAGTTTTAAGGAGAGATTTGAAGGTATGAAGGGAGGGGGCAAGGCAGATGTGGACAGGGAGGGAGTTCCAGGCATGGGGGGCAGCAAGTGAGATGGGACGAAGGCGCTTAGGGGAGCAGGGAAGGCGTGGAAGGGTGAGAGAAGGGACAGAGGAGGAGCGAAGTGCACGGGCTGGAGTATGGTTTGACAAAGAGTGTTGTAGGGAACGGAGTTGGCTTAGGAAGGTGACTAAGAGGATGAAGAACTTTCCCTCTAAAACCAATAGACAAAACATGGCTAGGTGCAGGGCTTTGATAAAAAAGAAAATGTTTATATCACAGAAGGAGGGTTGGCATCAGTTGCACCAGGCTGCCATAACAAATAATACCAGCCGATTCTGGTATCTTATAGCACAGGCCAATTTGGGAGGCTGGCAGGAGGGGAGCAGAATAACTTATCTTCCTTAGAAAAGTGGCTGTGGCACTTTGCAGCCCTGTACTCCAAGCCCAACAACCTGCCATGGGTCATTGAACCCCACCCATATAATGGATTCCAAGAATGGCAACCAGTTACTCCAGGAGAGTTATTAGAACTTATAGTCTCACTAAAAAACGGGAAAGCCCCTGGCATAGACTTTATTCCCCCAGAGCTGTTAAAATTGGATGTTAATTGATGGACCTCTCTGTTGGCCCCCTTATTTACGAAGATCAGCTCTAAGGGAGTCATCCCTAGACAATGGCTAAAAAGCCGAGTGGTCCCAATCTTTAAGAAAGGAGACCCAGGAAATGCCGGGAATTGTAGACCAATAAGCCTATTGTCCATTATAGGGAAATTATACACGAAATATCTTTTAAGTAAGCTTCAATCTTGGTTGGATAGTAATAATATAATTCAGCCAGAACAAGCAGGTTTTAGGGCTGGCCAGTCTACCTTGGACTGTGTTTTCGTGTTAAAACATTTGATTACTAAGTATGCCTAGCCTCATTTGAACAGTGCGTTGTTTGCTTCTTTGTAGATCTAAGGGCAGCATTCGACACGATAGATAGAGAACGTCTCTGGATGAAACTTAAGAGAACAGATATCGATGGTCGATTATTATATTTATTAATTAAACTCTATCAAAATAACTCTTTGCAGGTTCGTTCTGGCAGGAAAGGTCTTATCACAAGTGATAACCCTCTTAATAGAGGTGTACACCAGGGCTGTATACTTGCCCCAGCATTATTTAATTTTTTTTTGTTAACGACCTAGTTGCATTCATGGCAGAGAGCAACACGCATGCACCAAAGTTGGGTAATTGGAGGCTATCACTTATGCTCTATGCAGACGATACAGTCTTGATATCTATGACCCAAGTTGGCCTTTGGCGCAGTATGCTACTGCAAACAGGAGAATTTGATTGTCAACTACGCCAAAACTAAGGTTTTGGTTGTGGGGTCATACTCGACATCTATATAGATGGTTCATGGATGATGTGCTGATTGAACAGGTTCGCTCATTCCGATATCTGGGGGTGGTCTTTACTGCATCCAATAGTTGGACCCCCCCACTTTGAAGCGGCCAGAGCTCAAGCTCGGAAAACTGCTAGCACTATAGTGAGATTTTGTTGTTCTCATGGAGGGAAGCTTGCAGAGCCGGCCTTAAGGCTTTTCAAAGCCAAAGTAATCTCGCAATTCTTGTATGCTATTGCTATTTGGGGATTTCCATTCCTGGATAAGCTAGAAAGTATTCAGAATAATTTTCTTCGAGCAATTTTGGGGGTGCCACCTTGTGTTCCGCAAGTAATTTTAAGGGCTGAAGTTGCAGTGAGCTCGATTAGGTCACAGGCGATGTTAGCCACATTCAAATATTGGCTGAAGGTGGCGGTTTTCCCTTCTTCTGTATCTTCTCTTTTGTCTTACATGTGTAATGTAAGTACAAATGATCAGTGTTGTGAGCTCGTAAACCTGGAAATAGCCAAGTTAGGTTTCTCTAGGGAGCTTCTAATCCCACTGGGATATCAACGAGCGGTAACACTAATTAAGAGAAGGCTAGATGACCAGGAGCTACAGCGGGAGTATGCTGCTTTGGCCCTACAGAGGATTGCCCCAGATTACACTTTCCCTAGTTCAAAGGTTTGTCCGCCCCAATATATAACTAGGTGGACAAAGTGGGTGCATAGAGGGCATTGATGTGCTGTGGATATGGCCACACCTGAATCAAATAAGCACATAATCCTTGAATGTCCATTGTTTGGCTATCTAAGAGATAAATCTATAGGAGCATATATCAAGTCATTTCCCATGGGTTCTTGTGAAGACCTGGCCCTTCAGTATCTTTTGGATGGTCATGACACCCCCTCTTCTAGAGCAGTAGCGGCCTACTGTGCCTCCATAGTTTTTTATAAACAAAAATGTGAACTTAGGCGTGTCTGATTGCCCCGTGGTTGATCTGGGGGGTTATCTGTTCCTGTAGTTGGGACATATTGCGTGTTAGGTTCACGGCCAGGAGCTCTGTATGGCTCATTTGTGTCAGGGGGTACGTTTTTACATGGTGACATAAGGGCACTGATTGATGTTTTATATTTTATTTTAATTTTGCTTTGTATATTGTATTATTGAATGTGGTTCATTATAAGCTGTATATTGTTAAAGTCAACGGCTAAAATGATTTACCTACCTACCTAAAAAAACCAAGGACTCCTACTGTAGGAGGGATGCCCTGCACACTAGAAACTCTGCTGACAAGCCCCCCAGTCACTCCACCCCCCTGAGCTTTGATTACCCCCTCTCACTGCCTCACTGCTCTTCTAGATGGAGCAGACTTGTTCTCTGTTGCTCCTGAGAGCAGGACTGGAACCAGTGGGCTCAAATGAGAAGAAAGCAGATTTTGGCTAAACCTTAGGAAGAACTTCCTAACGATAAGAGCCGTTCGACAGTGGAACAGACTGACTAGAGCCATGGCGGGCTCTCCTTCACTGGAGGTTTTCAAACAGAGGCTGGACAGCCGTCTATCGGGGGTACTGTAGCTGTGGATTTCCTGCCTTGAGCAGGGGTTGGACTAGAATGACGTCTGAGGTCCCTTCCAACTCTGATTCTAGGCTGCCTCTATCCTCCCCTGAATTCCCCCATTGCCTGCTGTTCCTGATGCCTTCACTGCCCTCCCATGCCCTCCCCCACAAATCCTCATTGCACCACTGCCCTGCATTCCCCCACATAGCATAAGAAATAGTGGTGACTCCACGCACATCCAGTATTATAAATTCTGATTGGAGGCTCAGCTACCAATCATATCTTTTGTTGCTGTAATTACTAGTTGAGCTACCACCATTTTGGAATCCCCTAAACTCAGTCGGATGGAGGAGTGGAATGAAGTGATCTGCCGTGGCAGTATCTGCAGCCCCAAATTTGAGAGGGGACGCCCCACCACCACCAGCACTTGGAAAATCCATGCAGGGCTATGTCCCTTCACCGCCAAAATGGCGGTGACGGGTATTTGTTGCGCCCCACCCCCTCCCAGGTCGGGGGAGACGCAGAGAGAAAGGCGGGCTCGGCCGCGGCGGGAAGACTTGTTAGAAAGTCTTCCCGCGTTTTTGCTGTGTGTGTTGCCAGTTGCCTGGCAACGGTCCTGCAAGTGAGGCTGCACGTGCGCACCTCGTTGGGCGTGGGGACTCCGCCCCTGTTAGAAGGGGCGGATCCCTGAAGGCCGTTGAGGAGCCATTCGGAGGAAAAGCGGCCGATCGAGCAGCAGCAACGCTGAAGTGCTGCTGAGGGATCTTGCTGACCAGTTGGGGCCTTGCTCAGTTCAGCCGGTTACACAGAGCATGGGCAAGGCAAGGAAGAAGAGGGACCCGAAGGGGCACCCCAAGGAACCCGCGAGGCAAACGGAGCGGGAAGAAAGTGAGAGGGAGCCAGCTGGGAGGGGGAGGGCCGAGGCAGGGGAACCCCTCCCAAGCAGAGCTATGCTGCTGGCAAGGTTGGAGGAATGCGAGGCCATGATGCGGTCCCGGGGGCAACCCCCAGTGGGAGAAGTGAACTGGGGGCGTGCAAGGGGTGAGCAGCCCGAGGGCATCAATCGGGCAGGGGGATTAGGGTCACTCGAGGGGCCTAACCAGGCCGAGATATTGGGGGAGACTGGGCAGCAGATTGTCCCCGAGACGGGGAGAGGACGGAGGGCTGTGGTTCCCCCCGCTAGGTACAGGCCGGACGAGGAGAGGCCTGTGGAGACCAGGCCTCCCCGGCCTCCCCAAACTACTGTAGTTGCCCTGCTGGGTGAGCAGGGGGCGCAAGGAGGGATAGGGGCACAAACGGATATAGCAGCTGGGGGGCAGGAAGGGCCCCCGGTTGCAGGAGTAAGTGGCCGGTCTGAGACATCTTCTAGGCCCTTACCACCCATAGCTGATGTCTATGGGGTCCCTGGGCTGGTGCAATACTATCAGCAGGCCCCCTGCTGGCACAGCGCAGTGCAGCAGGGGCCTGTGTATGATCAGCAACGGCTGGGGCCTGGCATGCCAGGTGTGGCTTCAGGCTCGGCAGGGCCTGGGCAGGAGATGTTTTTTCAGGGAGACAGCAGCCCCCCGGCTAACAGGAGGAGGATTGAGACAAGGACCAGGGAGCAGGAGGCAACAGATGACAACATCTGGAGGAGAATCCTGACCATAGAAAGGGAGCTACGAGAACAGACCCGAGTGCCTGCAGGAGCAAGGCCAGTCGAAGTATTACCCTCCTCCCCCACAGTCGCTGCGGATGCAAGTCAAGGTACGGAGGAGCGGATAGGAATAGGGCGCCGTGGGGAGGTCACATCACAAGGAGTAATGGGGGTAGGCAGAGGAAGGGACCCGGGTTTGGTTTTATTAACCGGTGCGGGGGTTACCTCCCCTGAGGTTACCCAGGGCTCCACACAAGAGCAGGGGGCAGATAAACATGAGGGGACCGCCGCACAGCATACGGGCCCACAACTGACCTTTTGGAACGGGGGATGGGTATGGATGACCCCGGCTGTCTCCCCCAAAGGGACCCCCCAATAAGAGTACCTCCAGCAGCAGCTAGCGCAGGAATTGAGTCTCAAGGGATAATGGCAGTGGGTATGCAAGAAAAGGGAGCAAAAGCTCCAGACGGTGAAAAAGGAGAAAAGGGGGCAGCAGTGGAGGCTTTTCCTCCCCCTCCCCCTGGGGGAGCTATACCATCGGTGGCGGCCCCCTTTGGGGCTCATTTGTTACCTGCGGTTAAGGAAAAGATAGTGAGAGGAGAATATGTGGACATTTATGCCCTCCTTTTCAGTGATCCAATTTTGGATCATTCAGAAACGGGGGATGGTAAAGAGAAAGAAAAATTCAAGCGCCCGAAGGCAGACAGGAACTGGGCGAATTGGACGGCAGCCTTTGCTGTGTACATGGGGGTAATACTGCAGGCTGACCCGAGCAGAGGTTTGGAGCTCCACAAATATGCCGATATAATACGAAGGGCATATGGTACGGGGCCCATTGGGGCATGGTTGAGGTACGATGAGGCGTTTCGCCATCATGCAGCAACAACCCCAGGGTTGAGATGGGACATCCACGCCCCAGACCTTTGGCTGGAGTGTATGGTGGATGTGACCAGGGCATTTAGAGCTGACAGTGGCCACCCTTTGGTGCGGGGGGGTGTCGCTTGGGGGAGTGAGTCCTTTCGGGTTGAATCCCGGAGGGGCAGTCAGGGAAGTATCGGTACCTGCTGGGATTTCAATAAAGGGGGAAAATGTACTAGAGCAGTCTGTAGGTTTAGGCACAGTTGTTCGAACTGTGGAGGGGGGCACCCGAATATCAATTGCTCTCGGCCAAAACAGAAGAGCGGAAAAACGACATATCCCTATGGGGGAGGAGCCGGAAAAGGAGGACAAGGTCCCCAGGGGGGGACACGAGCTCATAAGGGGCCCGACGCCAGTCAGAACTGAGCGAATGGAGTGGGCGCTCCGTGGGCATCCGGATAGGAGGGAGGTAGAGTATATTATTCAGGGTTTCCGATGGGGTTTTGTGATACCTGCGGGAAATGTACGACAATGTAATAAAGTACGGAATTTAAAATCCACCCTGGGCATGGAAGGGGTAGTAACAGAAAAATTAAGGAAAGAGCTCGCTGAAGGGAGAATAGCTGGTCCATTTGAACAGCTCCCCATCGATAACTTGGTAGTATCGCCTTTAGGAATAGTCCCGAAAAAAGCACCGGGTGAATTTAGGGTTATCCATCATTTGTCCTATCCTCGGGGTGGTTCAGTGAACGATGCCATCCCTCAGGAACTGACAACAATCAAGTATGCATCATTTGATGAAGCGGTGGAAAAGATAAGAGCAAGGGGTAAAGGAGCCCTTTTGGCGAAATGCGACGTAAAATCAGCATTTCGAATACTGCCGGTGCATCCCAGTAGCTTCCACCTGCTTGGTTTTCAGTTCCAGGGATGGTATTATTATGATAGAGCCATGCCGATGGGTTGCTCGATTTCTTGTTCTGTGTTCGAACGGTTCAGTACCCTGATAGCGTGGATATTTACTAAACGATTAAACGGGCGGGGGGCGGTATCAAAATATTTGGATGATTTCTTGATAATCGGAAGCCCCCGGTCATGCGAATGTGCATCGGCATTGCAATTATTTGAAGAAATTACTGAGGACTTAGGGGTCCCACTGGCCCCTGAAAAAACAGAAGGGCCAGCTAAAAAGATCACGTATTTGGGTATTGAGCTTGACACAGAGGAAATGACATCGAGATTACCAGAGGACAAGTTATCAATATTGAAGGACAAGATTAGGGAGTGTAAAGGGGCCAAAAAGGTTACGGTTCGAAGTTTACAATCATTATTAGGGACGTTAAATTTTGCCTGTAGAGTGGTGGCCCCGGGAAGGGCATTTTTGTCCCGGTTTTATGGAAAGCTCAGAGGGAACCCACTCCCCCACCACTGGATAAGAGTTTCCAGCGAGATGCGTCAAGATTTGGAAGTGTGGCAAAGGTTTTTGGAGGAATTTAACGGGGTTAGCTTCTGGAGGGACCAATTGCTTTTGCGTGGCGACCTCCAGGTTCAATCAGATGCGGCGGGTGGTTTAGGGTTCAGAGTGTTCTTTAGGAACCAATGGTGTGCAGCACCATGGCCAGCCCACTGGCAATCTAAGGGAATCACTAGGGATCTTACGTTTTTAGAGCTTTTCCCTATAGTGGTGGCGGTACTGCTCTGGTCTGAGCAGTTCGCAAACCAGACGGTATTATTCTGGTGTGATAACTCTGCAGTTGTCCACATAGTGAATTCGCTTTCCTCCCGGTCACCTAGGGTAATGAGGTTAGTACGCCGTTTGGTCTTAGAATGCTTACATCATAACATCATGTTCCGTGCGAGACATGTCCCAGGAATCGACAATAGCATAGCTGATGCATTGTCTCGATTCCAGATGGGGCGTTTCAGGCAGCTGGCACCTGGGGCCAGGGCGGACCCGGATCCTATCCCACCGGGAACATGGAACCTTGGCAGCTAGAGCTGCAGAGCACCATCCAGGGATCACTGGCCCCTAGAACACAAGCCGCGTACGGCAGGGCTTTCCGTGAGTTCCAAGAATTTAGGGGAACTAAGGGCTGGGGTCGTGGATTTCCCATAGCCGAGGCAGAGGCCATTCAGTTTGCCCAGACCTTACGCAAGAAGGGGCTAGCGAGTGGAACAATAGCTGGAAAAATGGCGGCCCTGGCATTCATCAGTAGGATGAATGGTTTCCCCCCCCCCGGATAATGGGTTTTATATAAGACACATGTTAGAGGCTTGGTCTCGGTCTTCCATAAGGCAGAGTAGGATAAGATCTCCGATCACCACCCCGGTTCTCTTGCAAATAGTTGGAGCGTTGCAAGAGGTATGTTATGATGAGTATGAAGTTCGCCTTTTTACGGCATTGTTTGTTATTATGTATTTTGGAGGTTTTAGGACTAGTGAAATGGTTTGCAGCTCCTCTAGAGACCTCACAGACCGGGCATTGGGGCTTCATGACGTGCAGGTAGGGCAGGACAGGTTAAAAATAAGGCTCCGCCGATCGAAGACAGACCAAAAAGGCAGAGGGCACATGGTGGAACTGTTTAGAGCTGGCCCATTAGACATATGCCCAGTTAGGCAAGGTATGAATTACGTAAACTTGAGGCCAAGGGAAGGAAGGGAGTTCTTTATTCATCGCAATGGTGCTGTAGTCACGAGTTATCAGCTGACAGCCGTACTCCGAGCAGCCTTGAAGAAAGCTGGTCTCCCCCCAGCAGACTTTGGGTCACACTCGTTCCGAATAGGGGCTGCCACTATGGCTGCGGCGGCAGGACTGCCAGAACCGGCGGTTATGGCAGTGGGGAGGTGGCGGTCAAGGGCGTACAAGAAGTACGTTAGGCAGTATCGTTGCTAACTTGCCCTTATCTTGTTTCCAGTAGGCCGCAGAATACCTTTGACTACACGGCGAGCGGTGTGGATCATCGGCCACAGCTTTGTCCGCTGGGCAGGCGTGGCTGCCGCTATGTCATCGTGGGGAAAAAACCTGGGCCTGCCCAATAAAGCAAGTGTGAGGTGGATTGGTAGGAGTGGGATGCATTGGAGCCAACTCCTACCAAGGCTGCGAAGTTTGAGTGAGGTACCTCCCCCAGATGTATTGATGATACATTTGGGGGAGAATGATTTAACAACTCGAAAAGGGGTTAACTTAGTTATAAATATAAAACAAGATTTATTAACGGTTAAAGAATTGTTAGGGCAAGTCCACGTAGTTTGGATTGAATGGGTACCCAGAATTAGATGGGAGAGGGCACGTCAGCCAGGAAGAGTAGACAAAGCGAGGAAGAACGTGAATAGAGAAGTGAGCAAGTGGGTAAGGAGCATTGGAGGTTCAGTGGTTAGGCATGCTAGAATAGTTCATACTAGACCAGAGCTGTACAGAGAGGATGGGGTACATCTCTCGGATTTAGGGATGGAAATGTACCTAACGGCACTTGCAGGGCATTTGGGGAGTATATTGATTGACTAGGTGGTGGGGGTCGGGGCGGTTCGGTTTGACCGCCCCTTAGTTGGCAGGGGTCCAGTATGCCATCATAGGATTTAATAGGTAAGGGATTACGATATTACGGAGTCATCTCCTTAAGAGATGGGGAAATGACAGGCACGGTAATGCGGGGCGCAGCATGCACTGATGTCATTGCCCTGGGAGTGAGGTAGTAGCAGGTCTTGAAAAGACATGCGCTGTCTTCGGGCCATGCCGATACTTATCTCCTTACTCAGGCTCTCAGATAGGGCTTGTCCCCCCCCTTTGGCCAGGTTCATGTCAAAGGAGGGGATGTTTGTGGTTTTGGGACTGTCAACGGAGGGCACATCCTGGCAGAACCATGTCAAAAGTTATATTTAGTGAGTTGACATACTGGACCCAAATTGCTGGAGGCAATTTACCCACCGACCGTCAATGACATTGTTTTCAATAAATGAGTGCGGCCAGATTTGAACCCAATACTGTCTCTGTGTCTCATTGGGGTGCGTCGACAATTTCTACTTGTCTTCATGCTTGTCATGCCGGTGATCCCAAAATGTGTACTAGACATTCTTGTTGGCTATTTTACAAGGGTTTTTGTTTTGCTCCATTTGCTAGCCTCTAGTTTCAAAGGGTTCCAGACTTCAGGGCTGTGTTCTTGCTCGCCTTGGTGTCATTGGCAGATCCCCATTGGGCAGAGGACTGGGCATCTCACGAGGAAGCAAAACCGATACCCTTGCAGTCTGGTTCTCCAGTGCTCTGTGCTCTAGGTTAAGCCAGGAACAGTTGTGAAGTATCCATGAAATTATTTACCAATATCTGCCTCATACACTGTTTTCCCTGGATGTTACCACCAGTTGGTTGATTATTAGGTTGGCAGTTTGGTGCATTGGACCGAAACTCTGAGATGGTTTAAAGAGGAGCAAGCAGGTTTCAGAAAGGGCTATTCCACATTGGATGGTTGCTTTGTACTTTCACACCTGAGACTTCTAAATATGTCAAGGGGAGGAGGGGCAAGCTATATGCAGCCTTCACTGATTTGAAACCTGCTTTTGATTCAATTGATAGGAGGCTGCTTTGGGCCAAGCTGCAGCTGGCTGACATTGACCCAAGATTATTTGTCCTACTGAAATCGCTACATGCCCAGATGGCTGCAAAGGTTAGGATAAGCCATTACAGGAAACTGTCTAACCCCATAAAGGTCACAAAAAGGGTTAGACAAGGGTGCCTGTTGGCTCATTTTTCTTTTTAATTCTTATATTAATAATGTGGTGGAAGCTTTGCCTGATGACCATTTTTTCCCATCAAGAATTGGGATGCATGCATTGCCTCTGCTTTATATGCAGATGGTATGGTGCTCCTATCACAAACTTGCATTGGGATGAGGAGATCACTCAGACTTCTCCGTTTATTGTAAACAAGAACATCTGGATATTTAATTATGATAAAAAACAATGTCCTTGTTTTTGGAAATAATGTTAATAGGATAAGCAGGTTCCTGGATGGCCATCTGATCGAAGAAGTACAATCCTTTAAATATTTGGGGGGTTCATTTTTCGCAGGCTGGGAATTGCACTGTTCAGAAGCCAAAAAAGTGTCTTTGAGGTCGATAGAGGCAGTTCTCTGTTTTACTCGCAGCCAACCAGTGAGATTCCCTTTCAGCCTCCGCGACGTCACTCTCACCAGCAGAGGGGGTTTCCCCCCACCTGGGAGCAGCCTCTTCAATTTCAAGGGAAGAAGGGGAGATTGCTTCTCCTCATTGGAGCCTTTCCCTTGTCAGTGATGTTTGTCAGTTACATACCTAAAGGAATTCTGTCCAACTCGTGTGAAATTCCCCAGTGCACCTAACTCTGTATAGTCTCTCTCTTGACTCTATTCCTTCACCAGGAGAGAGAGAGAAAAAAGCAATGAAGCCACAGAGAAGGAGTGGAAAGATGTCCGGGTCCCGCACCTGTCATTCCACCCAGCCCCCTCATCATTCCAGCTGCTCCTGGTGGATTCGTGCCAGCTGCTCCCAGTGTCCTCATATCATCATTCCACGCAACCTCCCATCATTCCAGCCATGCCTGGTATCTTTGTACCAATCATTCCACCCGTAAGAACATAAATAGTGCCATACTGGGTCCGACCAAAGGTGCATCGAGCCCAGCATCCTGTCTCTGACTGGCCAATCCCTGTCTCTTGGGAGAAATACTGAACAAGTCACAATGAACAATCCATTCCCTTTTGTTCCAGCCCCCAACGGTAAGAGGTTGTCTCCAAAACCTGCTTGGCTAATAGCCACTAATGGTTAAGAACTTATCCAATCCCTTTTTTAAAATAGCTACATTACTGGCCTTGACCACTTCCTCTGGCAGTAAATTTCACAAGTTAATTGTGTGCTGAGTGAAAAAAATACTTTCTCTTATTTGTTTTAAATCTGATGCCAGTTAATTTCATGGAATGTCCCCTTATTCTATTATTATTATTATTATTATTATTATTATT
>QEPC01008313.1:3380711-3478297 GCA_003113815.1 Sphenodon punctatus
GCACTACAAGAAGGTCTGAATGCATTATTTCGCTGTACTTAAAAACGGTATGGCATGCATGTGAATGCAACAGGACTTGTTAACAGCGAACTATTGAGAACCAGTTTTTAAAAATCCAGATAATTGCTGCACGTGTGAATTCGCCCTTACAATCTAATAGACACGGAGCGGGGAGACAAGGAGAGGGGACATAGGGAGAGACAAGGAATAAATAACATTCAGGTGGATGCAAGGTCTCAGATGCACGTGCTTGGATTGGTTGCAGTTAGGCAGGAGTCTGCGGGGAGGGCAGACAGTAAATATTGAAAGGAACGTTCTAACAGACGTCAGGAAAGGCGGCGAGGAAGAGGTGGGTTTTGAGGAGGGATTTGAAGGAGCGGAGGGAAGGGGCAAGGCGGATGTGGGCAGGGAGGGAGTTCCAGGCATGGGGGGCAGCAAGGGAGAAGGGACGAAGGCAGTTAGTGGAGCAGGGGAGATGAGGGAGAGCGAGGGAGGGGACAGAGGAGGAGGGGAGAGTGCGTGCAGGAGTGTGTAAGGAGACTGGGGCTGAGAGGTAAGGGGGAGCCAGGTTGTGAAGGGATTTGTAAGTGAACACCAGAAGTTTGTGAAAGATGCGTTCGGGAAGGGGGATCCAGTGAAGCGAGGAGAGGAGAGGCTGCTATTAGAGAGGGTAAATACCCACCCCCTATTTATGTGTTCCACACTATTCATGATTTTATAAACTTCTATCATATCCCTCTGTCGATTCTTCTCCAAGCTGAAGAGCCCCAATCTTTCAACCCTCTCTTAATACAGGAGCTGTTCCATACTATTGATCATTTTTTCTGCCCTTCTCTGTACCTTTTCTAGTTCTACTATGTCTTTTTTCAAATAGGGTGACCTAAATCCATGTTTGCTCTTCCCCATTAAGCCATGTTTAGTAGGGATGGGACTCTGGGCAAAATTTCGATTTCGGTTCTTATGTATTTCGGTTCTTTTTCGGTTTTGGTACTATCAGATCTTTTGCATTGATTTTTCTACCGGATTTTTAACATTGCGGTTTTTCAGTGGGGGACAAACCACAATGTTAAAAATCTGGTACAAAAATCAATGCAAAAAGATCCGATAGTACTGAAACCGAAAAAGAACTGAAATTTCAGATTAATCTGAAATGGCCATTTTTGGGTACTTTCGGTTTTATCCAAAACCAAAATTGCCATCCCTAATGTTTATCAATATGCACCCATTCCTACATCATTCCAGCCACTCCCTCTGGCCTCTTATATGTCATTCCACCAAGTTCACTGTGTGTTCAACCACTCCTGAAGACCTCCTACCCATCATACCATCTTGCCCCCCTCCCCAATTCCAGTCTCTCCCATTGGCCTCCTACCCATTATTCCACCCACCTCCTCGTCACTCCAGCCACTCCCAGCGTCCTCCTACCTCTCATTCCACCCAGCCCTATGCCATTCCAGCTGCTCCCCATGGTCTCATATCCAACATTCCACCCAGCCCCCACCCCTAATACTACATGCTCTGAATGGCCTCCTTCCTGTCATTCCACCAGCTCCCCTCCCCAGCCTTCCATTATCTCTGCGTGGCTTCCTCACTCCTTCCCCCATCTCATCTTTTTTAGTCCCCCAGACACACCTTCTTTGGCATTTCAGATCCTCCTCTACTTCCTTTGTTTCAGTTTAGCATCTGCCATTGGACTGGTTTAAGGGCTACTAACATTTCCAAAGCCCCACTACTTCCAATTGGTATTCTTTCCTATTGTCTCTATTGTTTCCAGTCATCATTCCTTGTGCCTTGCTGGTACACCTGCTGGAGAGCTTTCTTGGCAACTTGAGCAGCTAGCTAGTGAGTTTCCCTTTCAGCCTCAGCTCTGTCTTGTCCATAGCGTGCAATAAAATCCCCTGACATCCATACAAGATTGATGTGCAATAAACTCTCCTGGCGTCCATACAACAGTTGGATCCATATCAGCAGAAATATATGCCACTCAAGTTGAAACAACAGCAGCCTTCAGGAAAGCTGATCTCCTCACATTCAACAGAATGTTAGTGAAACAGACAGTGGGAAGCCACTTTTCTCACACTCCTCATTTGCCAAAAAGGGCACTTCAAAACTTTATCATGGATTTTCAAAAACTAAAAACGTGAAATCAATTGAGGTCACACTTGAATTTTCAAGCAGTGCTAGATTTCTTAATACTGCTCCCAGAACACAGGGTGATTTCAGACGTGACGGTGGCCCTATTGGCCCTGTCACAGAATCACCCAAATGATTCCCCGGTGGAATCAGACCGGCCCGTCAACAGACAAGCCGGAAGATTCCGCAAAGGAATCAGGGAGGGGGCGGGACTGCGTGGCACAATGTGAGGCCGCACAAACACACACACCCCATGCTTCCGAGGCCGCCCGCCCTCTGGGAGATGAGCGGGCGCAGCGGCCAATGCGGCCGCGGTGCCCTCCCCCGCCCCCCAGGGTATTGACCATGGCCTGAAATCGGCAGCAAGCATGGCCACTGATTCCAGGCCATGGTCAGGGGCCAGACGAGACGTTACCACGCTCAACCACAGTGAATCCCGCCGTGGTTGAGCATGGTAACGTCACGTCTGTTGGGGGCAAAAAGTGATTACCACCGGGTGTTCACCACTGGCGGGAATCACTTTGACCATGCTTTCGGAGATGGTCCCCGGACCATCCTTGAAAGCGTGGTTATTTTGATCCCGGCCGGAGGTTCACTGTGGTGACTATCTGGTGGGGATCAAACAGACATTACGGGACCATTCCCAACCACAGGTGATTGTCTGTGGTTGAGCGTGATCTCGTAACGTCTGAAAATACCCACAGTCTTCATGAGAAAAAAAAAAAAATTGCATAGGGGAGGAAATGTCGTTCTGCTGCCAAAATTCAAACATCTGTAACTTTCTTGGTTTTCATCCGATTTGACAGCATTTGGCCAGATTCTACCCCTCACTGAAGCGATCCTCACTGATAGGAGAAATCATCCCAATTTTATAATGAATAGAATGTTAGTGATTTTTATGCAGTGATGCAGCTGCCTTAACTATAGATCCACTCCTACAGCTTTTTAACAATATTCCCCCAGACTGGGAATGGTTCATCCAGATTGTACAGTTAACCCCCTTATGAATATGGAATAGGTTAAAAGAAATCCTGTCAATTTGCAAATGAGTTATAGACAGGAAAAATGGGGGCTAGACTGGCAGGAAATATTGTGTAGAATGAATAATGTGTCCATATCGCTGCCAAACTGACAGCTCAAGAGACAGAAATCCTCTGTTTCTCTAAAAGCAGGAAGTGTGCACACAAATCTTGCACACCATTTTGAGTCTGATTCAGGCAGAGCTGTAGCAGTGTGGGCTCATCCAACACTGACTCTTCAAAGGGCATCATACCTGGCCAAGGAGGAGCACTTCTGCAAGTGAAGAAGCAACTTGCTGCCCAGGCCCATGGGGGTGGATGTTGATACGGGCATTTATTTTGTTATTCGCAAATTATTTATTTATTTAGTAGCAAAATTTGATAACCCGCCCCTTCCTGCCAAGGCAGCACAGAGCAGCATACAATAAAATATAAAAATAAATACAAATGCAATAAAAACAGATACCATCACCGGTCCTCCCCTGGAAGGGGAGAGTTAGAGCCAGCACTTCAGCAAAGGCCCAAGTAAGGCCCAGTTTTTGGCAGGGAAGCCTAGAGTGAGAAGGAGTTGTGGGACTGGAGAAAAGAGAGACCAGAATGTGAGCAAGGAAGTCAGGAAGCATTGAGACCCTAGAGGGGGGTGGTCTAAGAGAACCTGGATGCTGAGTATTACCACCCTCCCTGCCCCAGGTAGAACTGAAACAAGTACCCACAGAATGGGTACACTTAATGAAATTGTAATACCCAAATTGCTTTGGGTGGATTAGGTATGAAATGGTGCCTGTTTAGTGTCCAATGAGTTATCTGAATTACCGTTACTGAGTCTTCCATTACCATTATTCCATTTTGTGCCATTTTATTGTTCACCGTTTTACTATTTTTCTGTCCATTTCCTTTCATCTACTGATTGTTCCATGTTGGAAAGAAACTAAAATGGTAACACGGTACGTCAGGATCGGCTGGTAGAATGGAATGTTGGCATCTCAGTAAAAGGTATTACTCCCATGCTAGCTCCCTGGTCTGCCAGGTAGTTGGTTACCCATTCCATTTTGGTGTTTAGGTACCGATTGGGTTCCTGATGGGATGCCCAAAATGTTGTGTATTACTCAGCTCTACCGTCCCCCAGGTGGGTGATCAAAAGGCACCAGTGGCAGTAAGAGAAGACAGAAGAGCTAGGAGCCTCCATGGAGAGGGAGCCCAGTGAAAGGGGTAGTGGCCTCCCATGTGGGAGATGCCAACCCTAATCATAGGTCACAGCACACAGAGGAACAAAAGTGACAGAGTGAGTCAGAGGCCTGAATAGCAAGAGGGGGAGAAGCTGAAGACTTCCGGACAAATGTTGGATGATCCCTCCACAAGGGGGACCGCAGACTGTACCACTGTCTCAGGCAGAGACCTGAGAATCTATTCCCCTCAGCTGGTAGATCAGTACAAAGGTGTCGCCTCCCCAGGACAACATGAGAACAGCCGGAGACCTCCACGGAATAAAGCAGGAGGCAGCAGAACTGTGAGTGGGATCCTGGTTTAGGGCTGGGCTGCTTCCTTTACATGTCAACCTTTCATGAGATTGGCTGCAATGGGTACATCGCTGTGCAAGGCATGGCACCGGGCACCATGAGACTGGGCACAAGGGCGCTGTGAGCTGGTGATTTCCTACAAGGTGGGACATGTTGAGAAGACTCGAGGTGGGACTGATGGTGTGTTCTGGTGCCATTATTGGATGCTTGACTTGTGCTCCTACACACATGCTAAGAGCGTAACTGAGCACTATATTTGGGATCAGGAAGGACTTTTTCCTCCAGGTTAGACCAACTGTTGACTCTGAGTCAAGTCAATTTATTAGCACATTAGCCTATGTGCCATCACATTCAAAAGTAGATACAGTAAAATTGCAGAACCTAATCCCAAATAGAGACTTAAAGCTAAAATTGAGACAATTAATGATATAAAGGTAACACAGAGAAACGAGCCTAGTGCCAAAGAATCATAAAACTTCACCAGTCCTCTTTTTAAATTTGGCGGCCAGCGTAGCATAGACAGTCACTTGCCAAATTATCTTGACTTTTCTTATATAAGATTATTCCCTGTTATTTCAGGCGCCAGAGGGTTTTGGTCTCTTCCAATCTCTACTTGTGGCAGAACAGAAGGTTCTGATTCTTGCTGGTGGATTTTTCTGAATGGGCAGTTTGGGTAAAGGAAATCCAGCGTTGGTGCAGGGGCATGAACTAGGTGAACTTTGATGACTCTTCCCGCCATATAACTCTACATTCCATGGTAGCTTCATGGGATTCTTGATTCCTTGGACACAAAGCAGCACTTTTGTGACTTAAGCACATTTTCTCTCATTCCTGGGGGCTTATTTTTGTGCTCTCTCATGCCATGAGCTTTTACAGCTTGTTGTCCCATTTCCAGCCCATGGAGCTATCCGTTATTAAGGAGGAGGATCTGCCGCAGACCATAAAGTGACGTTTTCAGACCATCGACACAAACAAAAGCAGATTTATAATAACCATGAATATACATTTCAGGAGAATGATGGAGTAAACCTTAAGGACAATTTGGGGCCTTTCCCCCCAGGAGATATTAAACAAGCCATTTGCTTGGGCAACAGCTGACATTTTGTCAGGCTATCCAAACAAATGCCTGAATCCCATCCAAGCCTGCATCAGCAGGACCATCTATCTCTGATTTTTATCTTTTCACTTATTCTGCGGCTTTACAGTGAAGCATCTCAATTCTGGGGAGCTTGCAAACACGCTCCTGGAATATAGATACAGGGTATCACTTAACACTGCAATGGAAGACAGGGACAAAGCATCGCACCTGCCTTGTCTGCTGCTGTCATGAAAACTAAGGTCAATCAAAAATCACTTAGGGATCAGCTAGGGTTGCCAGATGGTCCTTATTTTAAGGGAAAGTCCCTTATTTTTGCACTCACCAGCATACCTCTGAACCCCTGGGCTCGGCAGAGGGGCAGCAAGACTTGGAAAGAGGGACGTCATTTGAATATTATTTGCATATGCTAATTTGTATGCGTTTATGTAAATTTGCACTCTGACGTAGACAGTATATACATTTGACTCTGAGAATCTTCAAAATTTATGGTCTCACAGTCAGCAGCTCCAATTCCCTGGGCTTCTTCACAGAGGAACCACAGCCCCTTAAAACCAAAAAGAGTCTCAGCAGCTCCAGTTCCTAGGTCTTCTCCACAGAGAAAGCACTCAGAGAAAGAGAGCAGCCAGCGGGGGACCGCCCTTCAAGAGGTTATTAGAAAACCCCGTCCTGTCCTCCACACCTTTTGTCTTGAAGGACGGTCCCCTGCTGGCCTTTTTTTTCTCTCTGAATGCCAGTGGGTGAGTGGGGGTGTTTCCCAGCTGGTCTGGAAGCTCTTGAGGTGGGAGGGCAGAGCCCAGGGCTGCTCCGCTGGCACCTCCACTGACTGCTCTGGACTCTGCAGGAAAGAACAGCTGATAAGACCGGACCCGGATGCTCCACTCGTCTGAGGCTCCCCTCTCTCCATTGCCACTCATCCGCGCTTCAGGCTCAGGGGTCATGTGGATGGAATGTGTGTGCTTTTGTTGCATGCATGGCGTGCACCAAAAACGCCTGCCTGGGGCCCGCTGTCTGCAGCTGCGCTGTGCGCACTGAGTCCCACTGCAGCTGCGCACAGGACAGTCACGGTCAGAGAAGAGCTTCGGGCACCGCTCCAGTGGCGCGGGAGTGAGAAAGCAGAGAGTGAGGGAGTCGGACAGAGACTGAGGCGCACGCAGGGAGTCATATCAGGATATTTCAAGTGCTGGGCGGGGCAGACAGGACTGCGGCTAAAAATAGCTGCATCCCGTGCTGTCCCGCCCAATCCAGGACAGTTGAGAGGTATGCGCACCAGCCCCATAGAACACAACCCTTATTTCAGAGTCCCACAGCCCCAAAGGATATAATGGGTGCCTCAAGCTTCAGAGCTCCTCAGCTCCCTACGGCATAATGGATGCCCCTAATTTCAACACCCCAAAGCCCCATAGAAAATAATGGGTGTTTCCCATTTCACAACCCCACAGCTCCAGAGAACATAATCGGCAGGCCTTATTTGTGAAACTTTGGTCTGGCAGCCCTAGTGGCAGCCTGTATTTGCTGCCATAACTTTTGAATGCCTGTGTTTTTAGTGAGATTAGATCCAAGGCAGACTCATCACACGATTTCTGAAGCTGAATTCCCACTGAGTGTTTGTTGTTGAGTGAGCTCTCCAGCTTCCGAGGTGGGTTTGCTGAGCACCGTACTATACCGGAGTATAAATCCATGCTCCTAACAAGAGTTAGCATTCTCAGTTCAAAGCTTCAGTGCTCCTCTGTCAACTCCCTTCCGTAAGTTGAACTGGAAGAGTCTAAAGCCCAGTACGTGCGTCCGCTCTCCTCCTCTTCTCCCTGGCAGACAGCACGCTCTGTGGACATGTCAACACTCATGGATCAATTAATTACTTTCAGTGTAGAAAATGTTTCCCTCATTTTCACATCCGCAAGTCCCTGCCAAACGACTTCATTCTTTATAGTCAATATGGAATAGCTGGTGCCTGTAATGGGGAAATTGATCTAGCCGAGGCTGAGATAAACTTGTTTTTAGAATTCCTCTGTTACTTGCAGGCATCGGCAGAATTGCAATGTGCCGATTAGGGGTTACAGAATGGCCATTTTAGCAGGAGGGAAGCTTGCTTCCTTTTGCTGCTTAATGTAGAGTATTCGGGTGGCTCATTTCACAGTAGACAAGTCAAGGCAGTTTCCAAGGGCATATAGCTCTAATAGGGACAAGTGCGTGAGACTGGGGGGGGCAGGGGGGGCACACTCGCTGGTGTAACTGCATCACCTGCTACCGGGAGGGGAGCCAGGGTGGCCTCTTTCCATCTTCTGCCCCAGGACCCATTCCAACCTAGCTGCACATCCCAGGCAATTTCTGCAGGTGTATTCCCCTTGCCAAGATATACTAGCCAAGTTTCGCTACCAGTTCCTGTTTGCCCTTGTGATCAGTAGAAGAATTTGTACGTTATGATTGTTATTTAATAATTATACAGCACCAGCAACGTGCCTGGTTTTGAACAGTTGTGATAAGAGAAAGGTTTCTGCAATGAGGAGCTTACAATCTAGCATGGGCAATGGGAAGAGCAACCAAAGGGCACCTAAGATTGTGGGTGTTGTCACACGAACGTGGGGGTGCTCACGCCTGGAGCAGGTCAAGGGGTGCACCCCTGAGTCTGCCTGCTTGCAGTCCTGGCTTGGTCTGGTTGAAACGACCCTGTGGCTGACACAACCCACACTCTCCCTTCCCTGCACCATAGCGTCCTCCCTCCCCCGCACCATAGAGTTGTGGGTGGCTTGCCCAATGCTCTAGGCTGCCACCTGTAACTCTATAACATTGCCTGGGGCAACCCCGGGCCGAGAGCAGAGCTGCAACAGCCATTGGCCGAGCAGACAGACAGCAGCCCCGCCTCCAGCTGGTGCCCTAAGTTTGGGCTGCTTGCTCCGCCGGCGGTGCTCCGGGATGTTTCAGAGTGCTGCCAGCAGGGCTGCCCTGGAGGAGGCACAGCCTGCCCCACCTGCACATCTGGTGGGCTGCCTTCAAGTGGACAGGCCGCCCTGGGGGGTGAGGCGGAGCAGAGGTGGGGGCTGCCCATCTGAAGACACCCATTGTGCTTCTCTCTGGAAAATGAGCGTATCGGCCCAGAGAAAACATTTCACGCCATTGCTTTCGTTGTCTGTTCTTATAGCTCAAAACTTGCTGTTTCTGTTTGTCCCGCACCCCGAAAATGACATGCACACAGTTGTGGGATTCAACTGAATCCCATTCAATAATCAGGGGAGGGGCATTCTTCCTCCTGGGGCCAGTCTCCAACTTTATACATAAAAAGGAGGCCTGATGTACCCTCAATACCAACCTGCTTGTAACTAAGGCTAGGTCACTCTGCTCCCAGCTGCCCGGCCTGTGGAGGAGGCATGATAATCTCTAGTGACCAGAAGCAGGACGGGAGATGATGGCCCCACCTGGGACCACCCCTTTCCTCCAGCGTAGCGCTCAACCCTTCTTCCTCGGCCTGGGTTAGAAACTGGCCACCCCTGCACTAGCTTCACCCATGGCCCCATCTCATAAGAAGATGACTTAACAATGGTTAACTCTGGAAGAACGTTAAATAAATCACAGGACCCCTGCAGAGTGTGACAAACTAGTGGGGCGGTATGCACCTGACCTACTTACAGTTATAGCCAATTTGAAGAACAAGGCACTGCGGGGAAGGTGAAAAACTGCCAGTCCCACCGCCAATCAGGGTTTGGCAGAAAAAAAATCCTTCCCGGCTCCCATAAAGAGCAACCAGCATTATACCCACAGTGTCGAGGGTGGGTGCTTCCTCTCTCAGCGGCTTCTCAGGGCGAACCGAGCGTTCCTGCCCCTGAAACTGAGATGGCGTCTGCTAAGTCCCGCCCTCACAAGATCTTGTTTCATGCCCGTCTGCTGGTTGCCATGGCAACCCTTGCAGGTCTACGCCTGCAGCAGCCTGTCCCGCTTGCCTCCTTCTCCCAGTGGGGGCGGGACAAAATACTCCGCCCCGTAGCTGACTGCTGGGGCGGGCATGGAGGGGCAAAGGGGATTAGTACTAATAATGATTTGTTTGTAATAAAGAATATGGATCTTTTTACATTTTTGGCAGAGAAACTAAGGAAAAATGGGTGCAATTGTTTTACTACTGATAACATGGCTTTGAAGTATCTTTACATTCATTCCAACACTTTTATAAACATTGGAATGAACCTCCTGGAGAGACGATTGCAAACCTAACTATGACGTCCTTAGCTCACGCTCCATACATGCTAAGAGACCTCAGCAGCTCATAGGTCCTGAGGTATTTCTTTGTAAAACTAAGTGTGAGCTAATGCTGTCACATTCAGGCTTGAGGTAGGTGGGAAGTGCTAGGGTGAGTGGGGGCTGTTACACATTTGAACCCACAGTTAACACATGCTAGATGTCTAAACAATAGCTCTTCCAGTTCAAGACTCATTGCCATTTAAACAGGCGCATATAGTATCTGTTTCCTTAACCCTTTTCAATCTGGGTTCCACCCCGGCTATGGTACTGAGACGGCGTTGGTGGCCTTGGTGGACGATCTCCGCTGGGAGATGGACACAGGATGTTCACCATTTCTGATCCTGCTAGATTTCTCAGCCACTTTTGACACCATGGACCACGGGCTGCTGCTGAGATGCGAGACCTGGGTGTCTGGACGGAACCGGCCTCCGGTGATTCCACTCATTCCTCTTGGGGAGAAGCCAGCGGGTGGTGTTGGGGGCTGAAACAACGAACCCCCGGGCCTTGACCTGTGGCATTCCGCAGGGTTCGATCCTGTCTCCGTTACTATTTAATGTGTATTGCAGCCCCTGGGGGAGATTGTGAGAGGGTTCAGGGTGTGATGTCACCAATATGCGGATGACACTCAGCTGTACCTCTCATTTTCAACTGACCCAGGTCCTGCTGTCTCGATACTTTCCCAATGTTTGGAGGCCGTGGCAGATTGGATGCGGCAGAGCAGACTGAAACTTAATCTCGATAAGACGGAGGTGATGGTGGTGGGAAGGGTGAGGGGGGTGCTGGCTCCTCCGGTGGGGGGTGGGTCTGTCCTACTGTAGCCCAGCAGGTTCGGAATCTGGGGGGGCTGTTGGATTCGGACCTCCATCTGGATCGGCAGGTGGAGGCGGTGGCTAAAGCCGCTTTCCGCCAGTTGTATCTAGTACGGAGGCTGTGCCCATACATCTCTGGGCCTGACCTGGCCACTCTCATCCATGCCTTCATCACCTCGAGGCTGGACTACTGCAACGCGCTCTACATGGGGCTTCCCTTGTTTCTGGTCCGGAGGCTGCAGCTAGTCCAGAATGCGGCGGCCCGTCTCCTTACAGGGATGGGTCGGCGGGAGCACATAACACCTGTGCTCCGCACTCTGCACTGGTTGCCTATAGTGTGCCGGGCCAGATTCAAGGTGTTGGTATTGATCTATAAAGCCCTACACGGTCTCGGCCCCTCATACCTAGGGGACTGCCTCACCCTCCGTGTCTCAGAGCGATCCCTGCGGTCTACCAGGGGCGCCTTCCTGGAGGTCCCCCATGTTAGGCGGGGGGCCACAATGGAATGGGCGTTCTCGGTGGCCAGGCCGTGACTCTGGAATTCCCTCCTGGAGGAGGCTCGCCTGGCCCGGGTCTGCTGGCATTCCACCGAGCCTGCAAGACCTGGCTGTTCGCCCAGGCCTTCAGAGGGGAGGGTGGGAGGTGGGGGGGAGATGCTTTTTTATTAAAAAAAAAATTAAATTAATATGTTGTTATTGTGATTGTTTTTAGTATTGTAAGCCACCCCGGGATGCCGTAGGCATGAGGGGACGGCTAATAAATATAAATAAATAAACTTACATTCATTATAATGAAACATAGGGTGTTTTCTAATGTGACGGCGGCTTGGGATTTACCTGGTCCAGAGTGCGGCGGCCACCACAGCTGGGACTGGACCAGGCCACCGAACTAACGTGACAGGGGCCAGCCCACTGGGGAGGGCTGGGAGGCACACAGACGTGTGTCCACCCCACCTCATCCCTGCGCTGCATCCAGCAGCCTGCCCTTGGTGGGTGGCCATGGTGGCCAACGACGGCTGCCATGGTGCCCGGCCTTCTGGCCACTCCGGACCGGGGTGAATAAAGCAAGCTTTCAAATGTGAAAGCCCACTTTACTCCAAGTCGGGCAGTGGGATCCCAACTGTGGTGGCAGCTAGCCAGGGCTGTGACTCCCGGGATCCATCCCATGCTATCACCTGGTGGGCACAAACTTACGTGACAGTGGCCTGCGGAGTAAAGCGCACCCCGCCACTCTATATCCTCATATATACAGTTGTCAATTGGAACCAACATGGCAACCACACTCAATCTCTGGGCCACTATATAATGCAGTGAACATGTATGACATTGCTCATGAAGTGATGTTATTCTATACTTCCTTGTAATCGGTTTTAAACTAAAGTGCATTAGTGAGATAATTTCAGGGCATTTACACAGCATTATCATTCTCAGTTAGTATTCTAGTGCTGCTAGCACACAGATGGGTTTAGACGTAGTCCTGCTTCCTCGTAGGGTTATTTCTATGAATTGACCAGAAAGTGACACTAACTCTTTTTTGTTTTTTAAAGTCATGTGTACACTGTAGATTTTTAAACTCAACTAAGGGGAAGACACTAATTCAGATTAACTCCATCAAGTGAACAAAGCCCATCATGACAGAGACCCTAATACAGAGGCTCCCAAAGTAGGGGTTAGGAGGACCCCAAGTATAGCCACCCCATCTACAGATGGGATTGCATTCTCAAGTGAGTAGGGATGGGCAAACGAGGTTCAGGTATTTGGAGTTTGGACTGAACTCGGTCTGTTCGGAAGTCCGAACCAAACTCTCGAACGGCCGAACAGTTCGGTCGTGTTCGGACAAGTTTGGATGAGTTCGGAGGTAGGAAAAACATCTTTCCAGGACCGAAAATTAGGTTTCGGGTTCGATTTTGGTTTTGGTTTCGCTATTTTTGACTGTTCAGCCAAACCGAACTCGACTGAACCGAACCATCGAACCCAAACTCAGGTTTCGAACCGAACGACCGAACATCCGAACTACATTCTGTTCGCCCATCCCTAATCGTGAGTACTTTATTTATTTTAATGTATTATTATAATGTATATAGGATGTATGTTTGTATTTATAATGTATATTTGTATTTATAATATACATATATATAATGCATATAAATTATGTATGTATGTATATATATGATGCCAATTCAGAACATCTCAAAAAAGTAATTAGCAAATCCCCGGTCTTTGCTTTTCGACAACCACCCAATCGACGCAAGCTACTAGTCAGAGCCAAAACTCACACCAACTGTTGACAATCCTGGCTCACATCCCTGCTCATCTAACCGATGCATCACCTGCTCTTATCTTAAAAAAACCAAACACCTTGAAGAGCACAATTACCAACAAGGCCTACCTCATCAGGCAGAATCTAACCTGTAAAACCATCAGTGTTATTTGCGTCATTCAATGAAAAGTTCACTCAGGTTGCCACATACAATATGTTGGTAAAACAACCACAGATCTGCGTACTCGTTTTAGGAATCACAAATCTGCTATCCTGACCAAAAAAATACATCAACCTATTGCTAAACACTTTAATTTAGAAGCTCATGAGCTATCAGATTTAGAAATATTCCCCATTGGAACACCTACCTAACCGTGTGATGCTGGATAAAAGGGAGAACTTCTGGATCTATAGACATAACACCTTAACACCTCATGGCCTCAATTTGGAAGATAATAGTTAAAGAAGAGTTTGCCTTCTGCTTTTTGCCACTTCTGCAGGAGTTACCTAGCTAGCCTTGGAATTTTCAGACCACAGCCTTCTTCTAAGGCCTTTTTTACATGGAGATGGGTGTGGACGGGTGGGTGAGCACACCCAGCGAACACCCAGCAGTGCCGAGCAGGGAGACATTTACATGGACAGCGCTGCAGGGGGTGGTGGGAAGGAAAGGGGAGGGGCCCGCAAACACNCAAACACCCATCCCAGGAAACACCTGGCAAACACCCGTGCAAGTACACAGATGGACGGGAAAGGCGGGGAAACCCCGCCTGGCACAGCGACGGCACAACATGGGTGACTGAGGGCAAACGAAGCTGTAAAATGCGGCCCCGCCCCCCCAGCCACCAGCACCCGCGTGGGCGGGGGGGGAGGGAGATGGGATGACAGCCACTACAATGGAGCCGGCTCCACACAGCCCCAACACGGAGCCCAGACAGCCCAACGCCAGCTCCCCCCCGTACACGCAAACACAGCAGAGCGGCACACACACTGCAGGCAACAGAAGCACACAGGAATGGGCACACAGGCCATGGGGGGCAAGGGGGGGAAAGGAAGCCACACAACACAGGCAACACCCCCACACACACCCAGAGGCACCTGCACAAGGGGAGAGGTCACAGCAAAGCACAACACAGACACACCAGGAAAGGAACACACAAGCCTTTATTTGAACGGGGAACCAGCAACAGTGGGCAACAACAACAGGGCAGGGAAACAGGGGAAACAGAAGGGGGAGAACAGCGCCAGAAGAGGCAGGTCCAGGACAGAACCCCGGTCAATACGGCCAGCGACCCCGTGCCTGGTGCCAGCGCTCGGCCTGCGCGTGGTTCAGCCGGTGCAGCCATTCCAGGACATGCAGGAGGAGCTCCAACAACTCCCCCTGCTCCCAGGTCCACTCCGTGATCATGGCCTGCACTGTATGGGACCGAGGGAGTGGAGACAGCCATCAGAGCCTGCCCCGGGCACCCAGGAACAGAACCCACCATGGAGGGACACAGGGACAGAGCCAGTACACTCACGGATGCCATCAAACAGCTGCCCCACCACCCGCATGCCCCACGCCGCCCACTCCAGCTGCTGCACCATCGCACCCAGGCGCAAGATCGCCAGCAGCATGACAACCATAGCTGCAGGAGAGAAGGGACAGGGCAATGGGGAACACCTGCACCTATGGGCCCTGGGAGGGCCGGGGGCAGCAACACCACCAGGGGCCCACCCCACACGCTGACAGCCATCCCCCCAAGGAGCACCCCAACCCCTGCACGAAGCGGGTCCACATCAACCCCTACTCACGCTCAGCCGCCCAGTGCCCATGGTGCCGCTGCCCATCCATCGCCACCACCACAGATGGCCCGCACCAATGGGGAGACAGCTGAGGGGAGCAGAGGGAAGGGGCAGGGCCACACCAATGCACAGGTGAGGCCAGGGTGTGCCTGGCTGACCGCCCACTGCCAATACCACCCCTTGAGCGACCCCAGGCAGCAGCACCCAGCAGGGAAGCAGCCAGGGGAACACACACCTCACAGCCGGCACTCATCCCACAGGCCCAGAGCCCACCAGTATACCCCAAGCACACACCCCGCACACAACCACACAGATAGGGGCAGGAGGGCCACTAAAGGGGAAGGGGCACCCAGACACCACAGCAGCAACAGAGGCAAGGCAGGACAGAACATCACAGAATAGCATTTTCTTGGTACTGAGGGAAAGCAGGGCCCCAGGCACAGAGAGGCAGAGCAGGGGGGCGCAGGGGCACCCATGGCCAGGCTTGAGAGGCACAACAGGAGGGAACAGGAGCGCCCACACAGGGTGGGCAAGGGCACCTGGGCAGCCCCAGCAGGAAGGGGCAGCAGTCACACAGAGGGGGCAATAGGGTCCAGGGACTCCAGGGGGCAGCCAGCAGCGAAGCAGATGGCAGCGCACAGCCCGATCTGAGGCATAGGGGTGGGTGAGAGGCTATGTACCATCCCAGGCACCAGGGTGGCAGTGAGCGGGTGGCGGCAAGGGGCTGCTCATGGATGGTCCAGTGAACCCTCCCAGGCAAACAGGCCCCATCAGCAGCCTCGGGTGCGCATATGAGCATCCACCAGGTAGCGCAGAAGGAGTGGATCCGCACCTGTGGCCATAGCCCATACAGCTGGAAGGCCCCTCACCTATCGAAAGACAGTGAGCTCTGCAGTGGTGGGGTCCCCGGTCCGGAGCGGGCCACCAACCTCAGGGAACAGCAAGACCAGGTCCCACAGGAGGGCCCCGATGTCCGAGGGTGCACACAGGATGCCGTATGCATGCAGGAGGCTGCTGGTGTACAGGGAAGCAACAGGGGGCCCCCCAGACAGCAAGGCGAGGCCGTACCCAGGTAGCTCCATCATCAGGCGAGCCGCCGTTACCTCCACAGCAGTCCACGGCACGACAACGGAGGGCGGGTGCCCCCAAGGAGGCTGGAACAGGGGGGTGAAGGCAAGCTTGAGGGAATAGGCCCGGCATGCCGGGGTCCCAACCTGGTTACCCATCATCCACATGTACCGCGACAGGAGCCGGAAGCCATCCCCCGCCGACAGGGGGTTACCCACCAACAGCTGTACGTCGGGGCTCAGCCAGAGGGCCCCCAACAGCATGCCTGCACAGGGAGACCACCCCTCCCCGACATCCCCGGCTGAGGAGCCCGCAGAATGACCGGCCATGGCAGGAAAGGGGCCCACTCCGGTGAAGCAACAGGCAGGAGCCGAAGGGCTGCCACAACTGGGACGAGCACAGACCATGCGGATATGCTCACCCACAGACGGCCTTGCATGTCAGAGATAAGCAGGCCCGCTGCGGACAGGGCGCTGCAACCCACGCACAAGACAGCAGGGATGCTGCACAACTGCCAAGATAAGAAAGGGGGCCACGGCCGGGCACTGTGCCAGGGCATGGAGCAGAGCCAGACACTGCATCCACAGCGTGCACTGCTGCAGCTTGCAAAGGCAGAATCAGACTGGGGGGACTGCAATGTGGTTGCGGAGGCAGGGGTACCCAGGGGGGTGCGCGGTCCCATCCCCCCAGTGGGCATGTGGCCAGCCCACTCACGGGGATGATCAGCCGGACCCGGCACCCGCTTGCCGCCCCAGCACACCCCCTGCACAGCACCAACCACTGCCCTGCCCCCACCAGCCTACACAGTACATAAGGGACACGCTGTGGCCGGTTGGGTGCGGGGAGGAGGGGCTATAGCATGGGACCATGCAGCGCACAGAGAATGGCGATCCCGGGCTGCGTGCACACAGAGGAGCTCCCGCGATAACATGCGAGAGTGGGCCATGGACACAGGCCGGACAGCGGAGTGCACCGTGCTCATGGCATGTGCCAGTGGAGTGTGGCAGGGAGTGGGAAGCAGCAGAACCATGCTGCCAGGGGACGAGGACTCACAGCCCAGGGCTGTGCTGCTGCACCTCCTGGGCGTAGGCCTCCTGTTGCTGCGCATGCTGCTCTGGCAGATTACCCTGCTCTGCCTGCAGAGGTGGCGGTCTGTCCTCCTGGGGGCACGGCGGCAGAGGGCAGCATTCATGCAATGGGCAAGGCGGGCATCTGTCCGATGCCGTGCCCTGCTGGGCTCTGCTGTGTCCCTGTACCGGTGCTCTGGGCCAGGCCCGTACCCCCGTATCAACGTGCCCAGGGAGGGGTGGCCCCGCGCAACTCTGAGGGGAACAGGGATGCCATCTGCCACCGCATTGCTGGCCAGGCAGCCGACCGCTGGCCAGCACCAGACACACACCCATGTCTGTAGGCCTGGGACCCCCTTCAAAACTGCTGGGCCCTACCTGTTACCTGCATCCAATTCTCCATTCCACGTGTGGCCTACTGGGTCCAGGGAACGGGTCCCGTGGGTTGCCCAGTGGTGGGTGCCCGCCCCTCGCTGTTGGCCACGGGTTGCACTGGCCCCACACAGGCCTGCCGGCCAACACAAGTCGGCTCACGTGAGCAGGTCCAGTGCACATCTGTTCCTGCCACTTCAACTGCATGAGGCATCACTGGTCTAGCCTCCGGCCCCATCGGCTGGGCAGGGGTGTACAGAGCCCCCAAACTGGCACTGCCCCCCTGCACACCGCACGAACCACTATCTCCACCCCCATCCCCAGACAGAGGAAGCGACTGCAAGGTATAGGGTCAACACCTTTATTGGAGGGGACATGTACAATGGAAGGGGGTGGGGGTCAACATCTGGGGCACCCTCTCCCCCCTCTTGGCCGGACCACCGGGGCTCGCTGGTCGGCGTAACCTGGCCGCAGCTGATGGCAGAACTCTCTGGGTGGATGGTCCGGCCTCCCTGTCATCCACTGGCCGCCTCACACCAGCCTCCGCTGTCGGTTCCTGCTTGGAGGAGCAAGAATGGGTTCAGGTATCACCGTGTGCACCCACCTTTGTCCCTTGTTGGTGCACTGGCACTTGGGTGCCCCATAGGCATCCGGGGAGCCCCCTACTCCCCACACGAGCATGGCATGTGCCATAGGGTGCTCCCTGAAGGTGCCCCCCCTGGGATGGCCCACCCATGGTATCACGGCACCTGCCCAGTCACGTACTGCGGCACCGTACAGGTACACATGCCTCTGGCAATGGCTGTCACTCCCCATCCCATGTACTGCATGTGCTCAGCATGGGTTCAACAATGTGTTCCCTAATGGGGTCCCGCCTCACACAGTTCCCCAGATTCCCATTGCCCCCCCCAGTGTTGCACCCCACAACCCCTGGGGGCCCGGGGTGCTGCAGCCTTACCTGTGGGGGTGGAGCAGCCACCATGGGCGGTTGCTCATCCTGGGGTGCACGGTCTTGGGGTGGGGGTGTTGCCGCCCGGTGGCAGGGGTGGGGTGGCAGCGGGGGTGGGACCACGGGGGTGCAGGCTGGATGGGCGGCCCCACAAGCGGGTCCGGCCACCCTATGTGGGGGAGGGGAACCCTGTGGACCAGGTCTGGATAGAGTTGCTGCTGGGAGAATCTGTGGGCATGTCTGCATGGCGGCGCATGCATGCCCCGTGGGGCTCCGCCGGTCCGTTCCGCGTGGGTGTGGGTGTTTTGGCTTTTACACGGACGCTCGGGTGTTGAACGCCCATCTCCACCCACCTCCACCCACGGAGGGTGCCGGCTCCCTCGTGGCTGCTCTGTGGGTGTTGGTGGGTGAGTCGTGCACGTGCCCCCACCCACTCGTGGATATTTACATGGATGCTCTCCCACCCATCCGATGGGTGTTTCCAGTTGTTTGTGGGTGGGTGGTGTCCATGTAAAAGTGGCCTAACTGTCACACATCTCTGGGCACCATTTGAAACCCAGTGTGCTACTGACAAAGGCGGAAGCTGAAACGTCTAGCTCCAACATCAGCTTTTTATCTTTCCATCTACCTATGTTTATCAATTTACATCTACAAAAAATATTATTAAATTATTGATTGGCTGCATTCTCTTGGGATCCAGAGCTTCCTTGAGAGTTGTGCTGTTCAATTGCTTTCCAAGTATCTCTCTATGTGTGTATATGTATGTATATTAGGGGTGGGAATTCCGGATCTACCGGTATCCGATAATGCCGGTATCGGGCGTACCGGCATTACCGGATTCGACCCGGTAATCCGGCCCCGGTACCGGATTTCGGTGTACTGGGTTTTTTTGCATTGCAGCCATTTAAAAATGGCTGCAATGTCAAAAAATTTAAAGCCCCAGCAAAACAGTTTCTTAAAAAAAAACCCTCCCCGAGTCCAGGCTGCGCGGGTGGAAGGGGGGACACCCCCCACCCACCCTGCCCAGCCTGGCTTTTTGTTTAAAAAAAGAACAGAGTCAGACCCGGACCCGGAGGTGAAGGCGAAGGCGAGCCCACCCCCCAGCACCAGCGGCCGCGGCGTCCCCGCAGCCGCGGGTAAGTATGACCCGATCCCTGGGGGGGGTGTTTAACACCCCCACCCCCCCAGGGATCACCCCTACAGTGCGCTTGCCGCTTACCTTTGGGAGCTCCGGCGGCGGCGGGCGGTCCGGCGGCCTCAGCGCCGGCTGTGGCTGCCGGCGTCAGGACGCTCTAGGCCTTCCGGTGAAACCCGGAAGTTCCCCGGAAGGCCTAGAGCGTCCTGACGCCGGCAGCCACAGCCGGCGCTGAGGCCGCCGGACCGCCCGCCGCCGCCGGAGCTCCCAAAGGTAAGCGGCAAGCGTGCTGTAGGGATGATCCCTGGGGAGGGGGGGTGTTAAACACCCCCCCAGGGATCGGGTCATACTTACCGGCGGCTGCGGGGACGCCGCGGCCGCTGGTGCTGGGGGGTGGGCTCGCCTTCGCCTTCGCCTCCGGGTCCGGGTCTGACTCTGTTCTTTTTTTAAACAAAAAGCCAGGCTGGGCAGGGTGGGTGGGGGGTGTCCCCCCTTCCACCCGCGCAGCCTGGGAGTGGGAGGGGGAGGGGGAGGAATTTATTCCATTGGTTTCAATGAGGACACAGCACCCCATTGAAACCAATGGAATAAATCCGGTACCGGTATACCGGATTTAATCCAGGAATCCGGTTTTCGTGGAACCGGTAACTGGTAAATCCGGTAGCCGGTAATGGGCCCGGGGTCCCACCCCTAATGTATATATAGAGGGGTGGGGGGAGAGACCCCAGGCCCTATTCCCACCTGCCAAGTGCTTGGCTAAATAAAGGTCTTGTATTACCTCCAGAAAATACACAAACCCAGGCTTTGACAAACCTGTACAGCAGGGGGGTGGAACCTAAGGCCTGGGGTCTAAATCTGGCCCGTGGTTATTTTATTTGATTCCTTTCCATTTTCTGGAACTTTTATGTGGCCCTGGAACTTTTACTAATTTTCAAAGTGGTCTCCTGGGAAGGAAAAGGTTCCCCTCCCCTGTTCTACAGGAGTGGCTTTGCTGTATGGACTTGATGAACCATAAAAGAGGGAAGCTCCTAGCTGACCTCAGAGGCTGCAATGGGACATGGAGAAGGAGGCAGACTTTGCATGTCTTTGTTGGTCTATGGGGTCATGGGATTATATTTAAATCTCAAAGTGTAGGGGGTCATGTAGTCATGCTGAGTGTCAGTGTAGCCTAGTGGTTAATGTGTTGGAGTTGGATCTGGAAAATCAGGGTTTGAATCCTGACGTACACTCACTAAGGCCCTTTTCACACAGACACTCTAACACTGATAAAATGGGTGTTATGTTTTATTATACATGTTGCAAGGCTGCAGGTGTGCTCTATGGGTGCCCTGCAACATGTATAATAAAATGTAACACCCATTTTATCAGTGTTAGAGTGTCTGTGTGAAAAGGACCTAAATGACTTTTGGGCAAGTCACTATCTCCTCAGTCTTACTTCCCCATCTGTAAAATGGGTGTAACAATTTGCCTTACCTCACAAGTGTACCCTAGATAAGAATTGTAAAGTGCTTTTGAGCACTGAAAGTGCTGTAGAAATCATAAATAATAGTAAATGCAGGCAAAAAAAATTGGGAACTATTGCCCTGAAAGTTGCTTGTCATGATAAATCCTAGTTCTGGGGAATCACTCCCCTAATGACTTGTTGCTAGAATTCAATTTCCAATCTGTGTGAACTGGGGCATCAATAGGAAACTCAAAACCAGAACTCAGAACAAGAATTGCTGAAGAAGGTTATTTGCCTTTTTCTGTGTGCTGAATGCTCCTCTACAGCCCAGTTAGCCAGAACATTTGGCATACGATGTAATTTCTGTGCTTGGCTCTTTTTCCTACCTTCCTCTGCAGGTCACCTTTAAGATAGTTCCCTCAGGCGTATTCTCATGATAGCCTCATTCAACTACACCAGTAGTTTGAAGTACAGAGTTTTCGCTAACAGCTAAGGATTTCCAGGTTTTTGATGCAAAGGAGAATTTGTGCCTCTGTTGTTCCTTGCTTGTCAGGGAGGCTGCTTCTTTTGGGAATGGTCCTTGGAGTGATCCCTCATTGAATTCAGCAGTGACAGTGGGTTTGGCGGCATTCCTGGTGGCTAGATGTAAGTAGGGCAGATTACAGCAATCGTGAAAAATGGATCTTGGCAGAATGGAAAGCAAAAGAGTCTGCACCAGCTACATTCTCTGCATTCAACTGTGCAGCAGTGATAGGTGGTTTTGCTCATTTTCTGATGCTGTAAGTGGGAAAATCAGGTGGCTTGAAAGAAAATGCATCTATCGCAAACTCATCTGTAAAAAAGCTTCCATTAAAAACTGACTTCCCTACTCTAACTCTTACAGTGAGTGTCAGTGTAGCCTAGTGGCTCAGGTGTTGTTCTTAGACCTGGGAGACCAGAATTCAAATCCTATTTTAGCCATGAACTCGCTTGGGAAAGTCACTTTGGGTGTTTTCAGAAGGACACCTGCTCTGCTCATGCTCCACCCCACCTCTGGGTGGCCTGTCCATGTAAAGTTTAGGCCACCATGGGGTGAGGCAGAGCAGCCACTGCCTGCTCCGGGCCAGCTCCACTCATGATGCTCTGGAACATCCCGAACCACCATGAGTGGAGCTGGCCACCTGAACCCGGAGCACCAGCTGGGGACAGAGCAGTGGTCTGTCTAAAGGACGGATGGATGCTGCAGCGCCACTCCCGGTCGTGGGTTACCCCAGCAGCCACTACAGAGCTACGGGCGACAGCCTAGAGCAGCTGCCAATCCACCCGTGGCTCTGGGGAGGAGGGTGCACGTCAGCAGTCTGCGGTGTGTGGTGGTGGGGGACTCTATTTAAACCTGTGGTGTGTGAGACCAAGAGGGTGGCCACCCTGGGGTCCATCTGAAAACACCCTTTCTCAGCCTATGTTCCCCATCTGTAAAATGGGAATAATAATGTCCTAAGACCTGAAATGACGTGAGGCAGTGTACGACAATTCTGTCAGAAACCTCCCATCCATTGCCATTTTCCTGACACAGCATGGACACGGCCTCCCCATACTTGTTCCGATGCTTGCTGCCGCTTTCCACTATTGCCTGACGCTATTTCTCGGCAGCAGAGAAATTGTTGGAAACTGTTCCAAGTCCCATAAAGTGTCGTAAAATGCTGCCAAGTGTTGGATTGTGTTGCTAAAGTGTCAGAAAAACTGTCGGAAATGTTGGCGGAACTGTCTGAACTATCGGTAAAACTGTCTGGACTTTCGGAACTGTCAGAAATTGTCACTATTAACTTAAGTGCCGCAGAATACCTGGAACTGTCGCAACATGTCAGATAGTGCCGTAAATTGATGGCAAAAGCCGTCGGAGCAGTGGCAAGACTGTCAAAATGTGGATAGTAAACACTAAACAGCGAAACGGCAAACAATGCTGCCGCTTAACTAGATAAAGACTACAAAGCCCTTTGAATATTGCATGAAAACAATGTGGAAGAGTATGCAGCTCACCTCAAAACTGGGATGTGATCTTTGTGACCTCTGTTCCTGGGACAGATGTGCCCTGTGCCAGTCCACTGACATATCTGAGAGTTACCAGATACCATGTAGAGCAAGTATTCAAACGGAAGTTCAGATCTTAGATATTTCAATAATTTGCAGCTGTGAATTTAAATCTGATCATTTTGATCATATTTGCAAACTCCTCATCCCAAGATCAGCCCTTTGACAGGGTCTAGTGGCATGCTGGATCATGGGACACAGTATAGCCTAGGGAATAAGGTGTTTGACCAGAGTTCAAATCCCATCTTCACCATGAAGTTGTTACCTCTCATTCTCAGTTACCCATCTGTAAAATGGGACTAATAATGACCTCACAGAATTGTTGCAAGGGTGAACTAGATAAGGACTGTAAAACACTTTGAACACTAAACATTGTACAGAAATGAATAATAACAAACAACAACAACCAGGTGACAGTCAGAGAACTACCATGCCGGGGGGCTAACTGGGTAACATGGTCAAAAGCATACCAGGGTCATACAGCCAGAAGTCAGTCCAAGAGAGGTGTCAGAGCAAGGGGCTAGCTAAGTATCATGGTCCAGTTAATGTATGCCAGGGTCACATCACCAAAAGCCAATCCACAGTAGAGACTGGGAAAGGCAGGAATGGGATGAGGTGATAAATAGCAGAGCTGGTGCAGAAATGTGCCATGATAAGATGGTGGTGGAATTCAAAATATGAATACTAGGTTCCAGATTCAAAATATGAATTCTAGGTCTGTGTATTCTGGTTTTTAGTGAGCCCAACATTTCCCCCCCAAAGTAATATTTGAGATCTTGAACTGGGCCCCCCAAACTGCGTACATACCCAGCTTGGAGGTCAGCTGCTTTCTGAGGCCGCTTTTAAACGAGGTGCTTAAAAGCGCCTACAAAAGATACGCAGGGAGAGAAACCTGCGCGGGGGGGCGGAGGGGTTAGACGTTTCCCTGCGCTACTGGAAGTGACGTGGCTCCCATACTAAGCAGCAGCTGCCGAGAACAAGCATAGGTTTGAAGATGCGGCTTTGTAAAACTCTCTGAAGGTTTTTTTTACAAAGCCGCATTTGCAAACCTACACTTGTTCTCGGCGACCACTGCTTAGTGCAACGTCACTTCCGGTAGCGCGGGGGAACGTCTAACATGCCCCGACCCTCGCACAGGTTTCTCTCCCTGTGTATCTTTTGGAGACACTTTTAAGCACCTTGTCTAAAAGCGGTCTGACTCTCTGCTTAGCTGCCTGCTAGAGGAGCCTGTAGTGAGTCCTCCACACCTGCAGGGGCTGCTGCTCTCCAAACTGCAGTCTCCAGCACTGAAGCCAGGCCCAGCCTAGCAGAGCCCAGCCCAGCCAGAACTCCCACCTCCCAAGCCAGAAACCATGCCTAATTCCTCCCTTCCCAAGCCAGCAACCCCTTCCCTGAGCCAGCCCCATGTCCCGTTCCACTTCCCCAAGCCAACAACCTCCCATAAGCCTAGTCCTGTGCCCCATCCCTCTCCCCCAAGCCAGACCCATGCCCCCATTCCCAAGCCAGCAACACCCCACTTCAGCTGGCTGTATGTTCCATTCTCCCCTCTCCTTAGCCAGCCGTATGCCTCACTCTTCCACAAGCCAGCGATTCCCCCTGAGCCAGCCCTATACCCCCGCCCCAAAGCTAACAACCTCCCCACCAAGCTAGCCATATGCTCCACCCTCCCCCAAACCAGTGCCCCCTTTTAAAAATGTTAATTAGCAGACTTAGCAGCATTTTTTCAACGTTTTCCTTTCCTTCTAGCCCTGTCATACTGGTAGAGCTTCACTGCACTTCTGCGCCAAAACAACCCATACCCAGAGACCCGTGTTCACTGTGTTTTCCACATTCGCAATGATGGGGAGAATGCCATGAATGAAGGCAGACAAAGATACAGATACAAATATTTGATCCCATGCACAGCCCTAGTTTAAGAGCACAAAGGCTGCTTTCACATGAGACCATTTTTCATGCAAAGCTAATAGTAAATTGTGCAAGTTTCATGCTCCTGTGAATTCTCTTTTACGCGTCCTTCATGCAAGCTTGGGCAATGTAATCACGTCAGGGTTGGGAAATCCTGCTTTTACACTGATGGCATGGGAGTTAATCTACCGCAAACTTTGGAACGTGGGAATGCAGTATTTGTGACAGGTATTACAATTACCTAACATCTGGAATGTGGGAATACTTGCTTTATGATATTTCTGGATTTGGGCATCACTTAAAGCTCACGCGATAACGCTTTGGTGAAATTTAAAAGGTGTGCAGTGTTTCCCCCTCAGAATTGGTGGTGATGCGTGTTCAAAGCAGTCACAGGAGATAACCTGCTGTGAAAATGACTACCCACTGTCTCCGTGTGCAATGGGTAATGTCACAGACGTTCATGGAAACCAGATATCATGGAAGCTATGATAACATGAGAAAGCAGTCAAAGGAAGTTAGGCTACATAGCCTACATTGCACCAAACCCATGGTAGGGTAAGATAGCAAGGCTAAATCTCTGCTCTGCTCTATCTCTCTAAGGCAAGGCATGGTGACAACAGGTCAGTAGCCATCTCAGACCAGACCCAGGAAGTTCTAGAGTATAGAGGAGCCAATAAGGAGAGCGGTTATGTCTGACCTATCAGGGATATCTCTCAGGTAGCCATGAGACCAATGATAGGCTGTAGTTCCTGCAGTGGCCCATCATGGAGTTATGTTAGAGATGCTCCAGATTCTACCCAACAACCTCCACCTAGAGTTCAAGGCCTTATGGGACCTTGGTCCTGAGAGCTCCCTACATGGCCCTCCCCTTGTTCATTTTAAATTATAATCCCCACAGTTCAGCACCAGGCACATTGCTGGTGATACATAAAATAATAATAATAATAAATAATAATATAATATGTCTTTAAATCACACCTTGCTCTACAAAGTTACAGGGTGTGATTTAAAATGGATGAGATCTCTGTGCCTCGGGGTATTTTCAGACATGACGGGGCGGCATTCGCTCCGTCACAGAAACAACCCTTAGATTCCCCACTGGGATCACTCCGGCACGGCCAACAGATGTGCCGGGGGATCCCGGCGGGGAATTGGGGAGGGGGTGGCGTGGTGCAACGTGCAGCCGCACGCCCATGCTTCCCCACCGTCTGCCCTCTGGGGAGACGGGCGGGTGCCGCGGCCAATGCAGCCGCAGCGCCCGCCCAAAATGACCACAGCCCAGAATCCCGGCGGGGATTCCGAGCCGTGATCGCCATCCAGACGTGCTGTCTCTTATACACATCTAGATGTGTATAAGAGACAGGTGTTAGAGTGTCTGTGTGAAAAGGACCTAAATGACTTTTGGGCAAGTCACTATCTCCTCAGTCTTACTTCCCCATCTGTAAAATGGGTGTAACAATTTGCCTTACCTCACAAGTGTACCCTAGATAAGAATTGTAAAGTGCTTTTGAGCACTGAAAGTGCTGTAGAAATCATAAATAATAGTAAATGCAGGCAAAAAAAATTGGGAACTATTGCCCTGAAAGTTGCTTGTCATGATAAATCCTAGTTCTGGGGAATCACTCCCCTAATGACTTGTTGCTAGAATTCAATTTCCAATCTGTGTGAACTGGGGCATCAATAGGAAACTCAAAACCAGAACTCAGAACAAGAATTGCTGAAGAAGGTTATTTGCCTTTTTCTGTGTGCTGAATGCTCCTCTACAGCCCAGTTAGCCAGAACATTTGGCATACGATGTAATTTCTGTGCTTGGCTCTTTTTCCTACCTTCCTCTGCAGGTCACCTTTAAGATAGTTCCCTCAGGCGTATTCTCATGATAGCCTCATTCAACTACACCAGTAGTTTGAAGTACAGAGTTTTCGCTAACAGCTAAGGATTTCCAGGTTTTTGATGCAAAGGAGAATTTGTGCCTCTGTTGTTCCTTGCTTGTCAGGGAGGCTGCTTCTTTTGGGAATGGTCCTTGGAGTGATCCCTCATTGAATTCAGCAGTGACAGTGGGTTTGGCGGCATTCCTGGTGGCTAGATGTAAGTAGGGCAGATTACAGCAATCGTGAAAAATGGATCTTGGCAGAATGGAAAGCAAAAGAGTCTGCACCAGCTACATTCTCTGCATTCAACTGTGCAGCAGTGANACGTGACAGACCCCTTCATCCCCGTCGGGAATCTCATTCACCACGCGATTGGTGCCGGCCCCGCCGGTCCAGCCGATCGCGTGGTGAATGAGATTCCTGGCGGGGATTGAGCGTGGTTAACATCTGGGGGGGGAGGAACTTCCAGTTCCTCAACAGATGTTACGAGGGCGTTCCCCACCACAGGGAAATGACTGTGGTTGAGCGTGATCTCGTAACGTCTGAAAATACCCTCAGTCTGTCAAATAGGGACAATGTTGCCTTTGAGATGTGCAGATGAAAAGTATTGCTAACACAGACACCTCGCTCTTAACGGCCTTTAAGGGTGATTCAGGTGTAGCTACCTCAGGAGAAACCCTTTATAGGAAGAAGGCGTGCAGTGCAAGAAGCCCTACTCATTGAACTGTTAAGGATTTTGTAAGGTTAATAATCTGCGCTCACATATTAAGGTCATGTAGTCAAGTGGACATTTCCCTGGGTCCAATTGCAGGGGGTGGGATAAGGTTGTTAAGCTGTCACCAGAATAAGTTCGGGATGGCATCTGGAAGGCCCAGACAGCTCTGGCTGAGTCTGCTGTGAGCTCTGCAGAAAGGCAGAGGCTAGAAAACAGATGCTTCTTGGGAGAGGCCTGGGTTGCCCTTGTCGGGAATTCTGCCAAAAGGGAGCTGCCGGACTGCTTCTTGGTCCTACTGCTGTTCACACAAGCCGGGTCACTGACTGCTTTGCAAATGGATGAGTCGCACTTAGAAAATAACCTGCCATGCTCGCACAATGCCTGCCCAAGAATTCTCAACAGTTTAATGAGCCAGATGTGCAGCAAGGTAAAGCATGATGGCTAAGTGGAAGGCACTTGCCTACATCCCTGAAGATTCTGGGTTCAAGTCCTGCTTGGACTCACACTAGATGGTTTCCTCAAGTCTGTCCTCAGTGGCGTGTAGTTACTATGGAGCAAGGGCGCTCAGTTGGGACCTGCCCCTGCGCCCTAAGGGTGTTTTAGACACACATTTTTTACTCAGACTTAAGAGTCCAGGTTCGGCAAATCCCACATGAGGAGTTTAGATGCCCCCATCCCCTGGACCAGACGTTGCCTGGGCGCCATTGCAAACAGTGGTGCCAGTGACTCCCGCATGTTTTGAGAAGCGGACTTGGTACGTTCCCGATTTCAGAGGACTTGCCAAGTAAGTCCGCTTCCCAAAACATGCGGGAGTCGCCAGCGCCGTTGTTTGCAACAGTGCCTGGGTGACTTCTAGTCTGGGGAGAGGGGAGCATCTAAACCCCCATGCGTGGGAGTTTGCAGAACCCGGACTCTTAAGTCCGGGTAAAAAAATGTGCATGTCCGTAAATGCCCTAAGAGGTCGCCTGAGCACAGTTAGGAAATTCCTAGAGAGGAAGAGGAGTCAAAACTCTGCCCCTACCCACCCTAAAAAAAATTCTTCGTAGTGCTCAGGCTGCTTGCAAAGGGCCATGACAAGAAGGAAATTTTTAGAGTGGGCAAGGATGGAGTGCTGCCTCCCCATCCCCCCACTCTTAACACATCCTGGTGGGATTGCTGCTGCTCTGGGGGGGGGGGGCTCTTTGGGAGCCAGGGGGAGGCGGAGGGACCCTTGAGGGGCACTACTTAGAGAGACCCTGTCCTGTTACCCTTATTGTGTCTTATAATTGGGATGTGAGCCCAGGTCCACCGCAGCCTTGCTATACCACTGTGCAGAATCCATGCAGTACCTGATCCACTGGGTTAGGGAAGTCAAAAGTGGTTGGATATGGTGCTGGCCACATTGCTCTTTTGTGCACCATATAGGCGACAGAAATTGGTGTGACATACCTACACCTGCCTGTTGTGCTATATGGCTCAGGAAGATGGACTTTGATTTTTGAGGGGCAGGGCAAAGACGTTCCCCTGCGGAACTTCGGGATGTCACAAAGGGGGGGACACATCAGAAAGATGTAGGAGAGTTTCTTTCCTCTGCCTCCCCTTTCTGACATGGCCCCAGCTCTTGCTGAGTATTGCGGTATCATGGCACTCCCAAGGGGTGAGAGCACGTGGAGGAGCCACTGGCTCTCCCAAGACTTCTTGTTCCCCTCCTGGTGACCATGATCGAGGCAGATGTGTGCAATCCTTGTATGCATATCCCATATACTTGCAACAGGCACAGAGACCATTGTGAACATAGGTGACGCTGGCCCAGCTGAGCCCGGTTCGCCCCGGCTGGGCGAGCATCACAGTGGGCCGTCTGTTTGCAGCTGGCCAGATGTGGGCCCAGTTCCTACCCTGGCCAGGTAGGAGCCAGGAGGGAAATGTGGGCCCAGTACAAGCTGAGCCTACAGTCCGTGCCTTGCTGCTACTTGGCCGGAACAGAGTGGGTGAGTCAGGCAGGAAAGTCTGTTCCTGGTCCCAGCTCATCCCTGTGTGAGGGGTTGCCATGGCGCCCAGCCATGGCTGCCTGTCGTGGCAGATGGGGGGCAATAGCAGTAATGGCCGAGTGGCTGCACCTCACTCCCTGCCCCTCTCTCCAGTCGGGGGGGGGGGGAGGTGTCGAGAACGTTTGTTCCCGTGGCTGGAGTGTACCCAGCCAGGAGAAGCCCTCCCCTCCCGCATGTGGGACAGGTGTCCCGTGAGGACATCTGTTTTCATCCACAGTGCAAACTATCAAAGCACGCTCATCAACCCCCTCCTCCCCCTCATGCCAAGATCATGTTGGCGGCTAGCCCAGGCTCTGACCTCAGACAACCCCCAAAGTCACAGTCTGGGCTAAGGCCCACCCGACTGGCTCACAGCAGGCTATCATGTATGTTTTGGCTGCCATGACCTGGCCCAGGTCAGGGCCTGCCATGACAGGTCATCATGACTGGCTGTCATTGACTGCCAATCATGGCAGGGGGCTGTGACTGGTGTGCTGACCATTATTGGCTACCATGACTGTCCGTCATGGCAGGGGTGGGGCACTTGGAGTAGTGCAGGGATGGGGGCATCCCCAGGAAATGCAGGTAGCAGCCCGTCCGTGGGCACGTATGTTTGGTGCCCTAATAGCCTGGACCAAGTCCGCAGTGGATATCCCAGCCAACCTGGGCTGGGCTGCCGTCATGTGTCTTTTTTTTACCCTATGAGTTTAAAGGTGTATGAGCTAACACCATGGGCATAGGGGTTACCAACCTTACCCAGATGACATCTATTAAAGAAAAAAAAATACTTTTTAAATCCGTAGGCTGCCTCACCTTAGATCCAGTGTGGCCTAGTGGGATAAGGTGTCGAACTTGGACCTTGGGAGACTGGGGCTCAAATCCCATCTGAGCTGTGAGCTCCTTGGACAAGTCACTCTCTCTCAGCCTCAATCCACTATCTGTAAAATGGATAATAACGACCTACCTTGTTACAGGGTTGCTGTGAAGGCAAGCTTTGTAAAGCACTTTGAACGCTGAAAGTGGTACAGAAATTATTATTAATAATACATGACCACTTTTGCGTGTCAGCTAAAATATCTTAAAATCATCCCCTTCAGCACATGTTAATTATTGTGTATGTAATTTCCTGGGGGTGTTTCAATTTTAGGGGGGGGGGGGTTCCTCTATCGCCATCTTCTGGAGAGCAGAGGGAAAGACACAAACAAACTCATTGCATGAACTTGTCTATTTATTTATTTATTTATTTATTTATTTATTTAAAAGTCTTGTTGCCCCACCCCTCCTGCCACAGGCAGCTCAAGGCGGCTTACAATCAGTAAAAACAGCAGCAATAACTAAAAACAGAACATAAAGGGAGGATAATAAAATAACCCACTCCCCCCACCCCATCCTCCTCCTCCACCAAACGCCTGGCAGAACAGTCAGGAAGTAGGGGAGATCTGGGGCTAACCGGGCCTCAGCCGGGAGGGAGTTCCACAGCCATGGTGCGGCCACCGAGAACGCCATCCCATGTGTGGCCCCCGGCAGACTCGGGGGATCGTAGCGGCCAATCCACAGCCTGGGGGGTGAGGCGGTCCTGCAGACAGGTAGGGCCAAGACCGTTTAGGGCTTTATAGGCCAAGACCAACACCTTGAATCGGGCCGGGAAAACTACCGGCAGCCAGTTCAGAGAACGGAGCACTGTCGTAATATGCTCCTGGTGGCCCAGACCCACCAGGAGACGGGCCACCACATTTTGCACCAGCTGCAATTTCCGAGCCGTCGCCATGGGTAGCCCCACGTAGAACGCATCACAATAGTCCAGCCTAGAGGTGATGAAAGCATGGATGATGGTGGCCAGGTCAGAGTCCGAAACATACGACTGAAGCCATTGCACCAGGTGTAATTGGCGGAAGGCACCCCTCGCCATAGTCTCCACCTGGACACCCAGGCAGAGCTGCAAATCAAGGAACACCTCCAGACTCTGAACCTGGGAGACCAATGGAGGCCAGACCCCATCAATGATGGGGTATGTATATACTTTATACGCTGAACTGTTGACAATGTCACTGTAGACATTGGTTTGCAATAGGTTAGGTACAATGCCATTCTGCACAACAGTACAGAGTTACGTCAGTGGGGGAGGAACAGCAGCAGAGCATGTGTGCGTCTAAAGACACCCCAAAACATAAACAAGATGGTTATATTTATTCATTTATATATATAAAAAAGAAGCTCATTAAAAGGTGAATAGGGACAGAAGCTGAACACCTCTGACCCTCAGAAACTATGGGAAATAATAAGGGCTGAGCTCATCCTGTAGCATTTCCAAGTCAGGGTACTTGGAAGGGTTCTCTGTTGTGTAGATTCTTTGTTGTATATTTATCATCACACTTCTGCTGACACTCTCTTGGCATTTATAGGCACTCCCTCCTGTGCATATTGCTCACAAGTTAAATCGATGTTTGTTATACGCTTGTATTAGCACCAAGAGTGTGGTTCAGCAGCTGTGCTTTGGAGCAGCTATATTAAGAGCCCTGGGTTCTACTTCTGACTGTGTGCCTGTATCAGCTTTTTTTAACAGAAAACCTCCTGCTTCCTTACTCTGCAGAGCAGGAGGGCTGGTTGAAAGGAGAAATCATGAGGCCTTGAAGAAGTTTAGCATCCTGGGGCCAGTAGATATATAGTGCCCAGGATGGGACTTTCCTGCCTTAAGCGTGATTTCTAGGTTCCTTAAAGGAGGCTAAGGAAAGGATCACCAGGGAGAGGCAGAGCTTCAACTTGCCTTGGGGACTAGGAACTCGCCTTATGGGAAAGCCCAGTAGAAAGGGTCAGGAGGATGCCCAAGGCCCTGTCTCAAAGAAGGGGCCAGGTCAGTTTATGACTCTCCCTCAGACGGAGGATGGACTCAAGGAGAGGGCTTCTGTGTTTGTACTTTGCTTAATGTTGGTAACTCAGCATTTCAATGAAGAGAGCACTGGGTGAGAAGAACCAGTATAGTGTGAACTATTTGGAGGCTAAATCATGCAGGGATTCATACCAGCAGGTTCTGACCCTCTCACAAAGGCATGCTGAGCATCTCTAGCTCTTTTTAACTGTAGTAAGAACTGCAGATGCTTAAAGTTTCTGAAAAGCTAGCCTTGTATTTAGGTGCTTATACACATTTAATATATATGTCTGAAATATATATTTGAATTGTGTCAACATTTCTTTTCTTGGGTGGTCAGAGCTGGTCTGCTGCTGTAACATCCTCACAGTGGCCTGACCAACCAATCAGAATGTGGCCTTGGAAAATCATGATGTTTCAGTATTTGCTGAAATGGCACCTACCAAGTGAAACACCATAGGGTATTGCAAAAGTTATTTCTCCAAGAAGGCCATCAAAGGACAGAATTTGGACCTGTTCCTAATGAAGTCTGTGGGTATTTAAGACTATATCCACCGAAACAACTAGTTAGACCAGCTCAAATTGGTCAAATTTCTGGTTGATGTTTGCCTATGATATTTCTCAGCAAGTTTACTGCTCTAATTAGTGGCTATAAAACACTTTAGGACTAAGCAAAACAAAGATGACTTCTTTCTACGCCACACCTTGTACCCCTCTACTGTTGATAGAATTATAAGAAAATCCCACTTAGTTGTACAATGCAATGCCATAAAAGTGGATAAAAAATTCTTATGGACAGTATCTCTTAGAAAGTCAACAATGATATGAACTGCTTCACTTAGGCCCTTTTCACACAAGATGCCCCCCCCCCATGCCCATGTAGGTGGGTGAGGGAGGGGGGCATCCACGTGACCGCCAGTAGGGATGTGTGGGGCGTCCTGTGCTCCTGCGCTCCACCCATGGTCTATGCATGAAGGCATTGGGGAAAACTCAGGTGCCTCCATGCGTGCAGATGGCTGGAGGTGAGCGTGCGTCCATGTGACAGGCCGCACACGTGCCATACACCTGCTGTCTCCTCCACCCACCCTGCACTGTGGTGCTTCCCAGGTCCATTTAAAAAGGCCTTAGTCAGAAGTAGGAGCCAGTACTACAAAGTTAGGTGTTTGCACGATATCTGACGTGTGTGCAGAATACTTGAGCAACCATGTTCTTAACTTTGCACATTTGGCCCTGGCACTCTGAGAATAAAATACATGGAAATGCAGGGCAACTATGTCAGGAGCCACAAGAGCTAATATATTAGAGTTTCTCACCCTTGGGATCACATACATCTTGCCTTTCTAATAAATTGGAGGAGGCCCCTGCTAGATACTAGCTAGAGGACAAGGGATATACAAGAGGCTGAGAACCAAAGTAATACATTTGAAAAGACAAAATTTCTGACAAGTGAGAAGCGCTACTGCCACCAATACCAATGGTTAACAGGAAAAATAAAGTATTTCTTTTTCTGATCGCACAAAAAATGCAGCAGCAGCAGTTCCTAGACCCAGAGAAAACCCTTAAATCTGGTTTTGAACATTTATGGGGGCATTTTGTTGGACAAACTGGAGGAACCTGGACAAAAGTAAACGTAACTCTCATGGTTTCAGGCAGTACTCCTGACAGAGGCCCGCTGGACGAACACTTGGGCCAAACTTGTGACTGGGAGTTACCATGACCTATTAGGGTGTTAGGCATGGTTGGGGTAACCAGCTAAGTGCATAAATGGAGAGAGGTTTATACACACTTGTTTTTGGCTATGGTATCTATTATGGATGACTCTTTTGGCAACAGAAAGTGCTGTGGTTTATGCTTTGGAAATTTCTTTGCCTATAGGTGACTGGAGGAGCTATTTTGGATTCTTCTGTATGTGAGAACAGGATGATGGGCACCTCATGAGCCCTTTTTGACTCCGTCCCTGATTAAATCAGTTGGCTTGGTCAGGAGTGGGCTTCTTGGAGCTGCCTGCATGGAACTGCAGTGGTGATGATGAGGCGCCTCAGTGGGGAGAGTGGTGGCCTGCACTCAAGATGCAGACCTCCCTGGCCAACCAGCAAGCTGAAGATAGAGGAAGTGGATACCCGGAACAATCGGTACCATCAGGCTCTGACTGATTATCCTAATCTTCAAAGGCCTCGTCAACAACAAATTGTGAGTGGGGGATTTGGGGTGGGTGGTCGTGGGACCTGTTGAGAGGTGGAGCAGTGGGTTTTCAGACTATTGTGTTCTGTGAGGGACCGGGTGGGAACATGTTTGATAGTATTTCTTATTCCAGGCTTGTCCCAGTTCATTTTTGTGAATATCCTTTTCTATTTTTCTTGTTCTGAACCCTAGTCGACATCTATGCGAGTGGGGACTAATTGCCTGCCACGGGCAACCACTACATTTAGAGCCCAGGTTTCTGGGTAGGCACTGGAGCCTCCGAGCCAATGGCATTAAGATGTAAAAATTCCTATGGCACAAGGGTTAGGCACATAGGCTAGGCCTATGCATAGTGGATGATATTTAAGTTAAATTAGAGACCACACCCCTCAGGTATTTCGCTGGTCCACCCTCACAATGTTATGGCTACCTTTTAGCACCTGATGCCAAGCACACACACGGTGAAAACAGACATGATGCTAACCACCCTTGGTGGTTATTTATGCATGTTGCAGGGCTGTATTGGTGCCCTATGCAGCCCTGAAACATGCATAAATGACCACCAAGGGTGGTTAAATGGTGGTTAGCGTCATGTCTGTTTTCACCCACAGTTGTGCAAAATCAAATCTCCTGAAAAGAAAAGAATGTCATCTGGGGTCAAAAAGTAACACAGCCGAACAATGTCACTGAAAATTGAAACAATACAAATGCCAAAGAGAACTCCGGCAGAATGAAAGGAGCAAACACAATGATGTCAATGCAAATTCTGACTGAAGTGATGTGAATGAAATCCCCAAAGATCTGATGCCAAGAAAAATAAAACCCAACAGAACATCAGAAAACCAAAAATGAAACAAACAGCATGGGCGGTGAAGGAGGGGGGAAAAGAAATGGAATAATAATGTGCATCAAACAGAAGGAAGCACAGGCAATTGTCAGAGGCAAACGGGCATCAAACCATGTGGTAAAAATTAGAAGGCAGTCAAGTTATGGGGCGGAAAAAAATCAAATGAAATGATAAACGATGCAAAATGAAACCCAAATGGAGCAATGTCAAGCAAAGCTGAGATGAGATGATTCTAAGACACAACATGATAGAAATGACTTGCAAACCAAACAGCGATTCAAGGCCATGAATAAAATCATGAAAAGAGCGGAAGGTAAACTACAAAGCAGAATGATGGAATGTCAAATGCCAACATGGAAAGTGTCTGGAAAACGCAGCCACCTGAGAGAGATCAAAACGCAGTGATGGAAAATGAAACAGAGTGGGGGACAAGCACAATAGGAGAGCAAGCCACCAACATGTGACTCTCTCGGCAAGGCAAGAGGGATTGCTCCATCACTTGCTCTTTCTGAAGGCTTTTTCACAGAAGAGTATTGCACCGGGCAATTGTGCTCCTGGGTGATGTACCTTAACAGAGTAGCTGTCATGGAGGTAAGGGGAGCGATAGGGAACCGACAGCGGAGCAAGCCTACCTTCAGTCTTAAGGCCTGCAAGGAGATGCATGGGGAAAAACTGCCCATCAGGATAGTATTTTGGCCCTTTAGAAGCCACAGGAATCAGGCCACTATCATCATAGGGCGCAGAGCCAAATAAGACGAGAGACAAGGGTGGTGGTTTTGTTAGGGGTTGCCCTGGCAACCCGTTCTGGCCGCATTGCTCCGCCGCCTGTCGGTGCAGCTTTATGGAATCCTCGGGCACTCCCCGGCACCTGGGAAGTGCCCGGCTCCACTGTTGCCCCCTTGGGGGAGTTCCCCGAGGTCCCCTCTGCCGTCCCGGTATGGAGAGAATGAGAGAGTGGCCCCCTGACCATAGCGCCGGTGGAGGCGCCCCCAGCCCAGAACCCTGACACTTCAACACACATGGATCCCTGTCTGGTATAGCCGGGACTTACCCGTGACCCAAAGCAGGGTAGTGTAGCCATCAGATGACACCATGTTAATGTTGCATGGGTACCCTGGATAACTGCTACATGTGAGGAAACCCTGAGACAGCTTTCACACATGATCAAGAAAGACTCCATGTCTTCTGCATAATAAAATAAATAAATACATAAATAAATACATTCAAAATTCCACAACCAGGATCCCCAAATTCTGTGAAAATCCAGATTATGCAAATTTAATCCTACAGATTAGGCAAATGAATGCATTTCCCTGCATGCCCTTGCATCCGTTTTTAACATCTCACTTGTTTAAATAAACTCTTAAAATACCACAAAGATCTATCAGCACGGGGAGGGCTCTTCTTCCCCTTGAGTAATTATGGACTGCTCCTTTTCAGCAGCTGTGCCCCAGGGCCCCAGAATACATACCATGTGCTCACAGTGCTGGCATCCCATTGGCTAGCTCATAGTACTCGCCACTCAGGCGGTAATTCTGCACTGTCGGAGGCAATTTCTGCAATAATTTGGCCAAAGTCAAAATTCTGTTAAAATAGCTGCAATTGTAGCAGCGCAGAATTTCTGGGGCCCTGGCTCTGACAATCTGAACAGCTTGAAGATCACATTCCCAGAGACCTACAGATACTGGGTGCCTTTAGACATTTTATTTATTTAACCATTTTTCTATCCCGCCCCCTCCTGCTCAGAGAGCAGCTCAGGCGGCTTACAAAATGCATAAATAAAAAACGTAATAAAAACACACACACACATAAAATAACATTAAAAACATTAAACTGCTAAAAAAAAAGCTAAAAGGGCAGAACTCTCCCTCCCCACCCCAGCCTACCCTACCCATCTCCCTCTCCAAAGGCCCGGCAAAACAGCCAAGTCTTACACTGTCTTCGGAAGGAGGGGAGGTCTGGGGCCAGGTGGGCCTCCATTTGGAGGGAGTTCCACAGCCTGGGTGTAGCCACCAAGAATGCCCTCCCCATTGTCACCACCCAAGCAACCCGGGGGACTTTGAGTCGGGCGTCCCCGGCCGACCATAGGGGCCACAATGCAATCCAGGGCCTGAGGTGGTCCCACAGGTAAGCCAGGCTCACACCATTTAGGGATTTATAGGTCATTACCAGCATCTTGAATTGGGCCCGTAAGATAATAGGCAGCCAGTGAAGAGAACAGAGCACCGGTGTAAGGTGCTTGTGGCGACCCGTCCACATTAAGGGATGGGCTGCCGCATTCTGCACCAGCTGCAACCTCCGGACTGTCCCCAAGGACAGCCCAACGTAGAGTGTGTTACAGTAATCTAGTCTAGAGGTAATAAAGGCTTGGATGATGGTGACCAGATCCGAGTCTGAAACATACGACCACAGCCGTCGTACCAGATGTAACCGGCAAAATGCTCCCCTCGCCACAGCCTCCACTTGGAGATCCAGGCAGAGCTGTGAGTCGAGGAGCACCCCCAGACTACAGATCTGTGTGGCCAAAGGGGAGCAGACCCCATTGATGATGGGGGCCACCCCCCAGCCCTACCCACCAACATCACCTCTGTCTTGTCGGGATTCAACTTCAGACGGCTCACCCTCATCCAGTCCCCCACAGCTGTCAAGCACTGGGTAAGTACCGAGACTTCCGAGTCTGAGTCTGCAGAAAAAGAGAGGTAGAGTTGTGTGTCATTGGCGTACTGATGACAACGTACGCCGAACCCTCTCACGACCTCACCCAAAGGCTGCATATACACGTTGAACAGGAGGGGGGACAGAATAGAGCCCTGCGGGACTCCGCACGTGAGGTCTCGGGGAGATGAAGTACATTCCCCGAGAACTGCACGCTGAGTTTTCCCAGCCAGGAACAAGTGGAACCATTCAAGAACAATTCCGCCCACCGCAGCCCGGTCCCACAGCCGAGCAACCAACATCTCGTGGTCAACGGTATCAAATGTAGGTGACAGATCTAATAGGATTAAAATAGATGATCTGCCCCAGTCTAATTCATGGCGCAGGTCGTCAACCAAAGCCACCAGCGCAGTTTCCATGCCAAACCCAGGGCAAAAACCAGACTGCTAGGGATCAAGAAAACTGATCTGATCTAGATGCCCCCGAAGCTGCTGAGCCACCACCCATTCAATAACCCTCCCGAAAAAGGCTTCCGACATAACGGAAAGGGGTGCCAGAATGTGTGTTGACACCATTGTATAGCCACGTGTGTTTCCTTGTGTTTAATACATTGCAGTGCTTAGACGCAACAGCTGCCTTTCCATGTTCAGGGACTAACTGGGGTCCTGCCTGCCCCTCATGCCAGAAGCTCTCCTTGCAGAAGCACTCCCATGGAATTATGGGAGAGTGGTCGGGTCTGCCCCAGATCTTCCACTCTGTGCTGCAGCTGAACAGCACATTCTTCACTACTCCCCCCACCCCGCCCCGGGTGCTTTAGGAGAGCACAATGACAGTGTGCAGCGAGGAATGAGCTGTCAACGTGCAGCAAAGAATGAGCTGTTTGACAGCAGCGCAGAGTGGAGGATACAGGGCAGACAGACCGAAAATGGTTATGAAGACACCACCCAGTGTCTTTAGGCACAACGTTAGCCACTGGGAGAGGGAAAACACTTAACTGCCGCACCCAAGACATCCTGGCAACCAACGAGGAGTTAATGGGAGACTAACAGAGGGCAGGCCAGTGGCCCGGCACAGTCATGTGCAAATGTCTTAATGACCTGATTGCTGCTGTTTCTAAAGACGCCCATTATTAGCAAATCCTTTCCACAACCCTGTTAAGTGGCATCATTATTAATACCAGTTCACTGATGGAATTTGGGGTGGAGGGAAATCAAAAACGCATTAGTGACTCTAGGGCCCTAAGTCCCATTTTCAAAAGTGACCCAGGAGCTAACAAGTCAGTGAGACACAGGGTGTTTTTACACACACGTTTCTCCTGCATGTTTGCTGTTACATCCTGAAATTTCTGCTTGTCTAAATCACTCACCCAGATCTTAAACATCTGGCTCTTTGAACTTCTGTGTAGAACTTCTCCCAAACTTTTATGTGTAAAAAGTTCTTCTGGTAAACTGCTTTGTTCCAGGCAGCTGTGGTCACTTGGTTTCCATGGCAGCCTGTCACATCTACAGCTGCGGCTACTTTAGGCTGCCTTAGGGCAGTGTTTGTGTGAAGAATGCATCCAGGAACTGCCTCAGGGCAGTGTGTGTGAGAAGAATGCGTCCAGAACTTACTTGTAGACTTGTAAACCCAGAAGATTGAAAGACCAGCACTTTAAAATGTGTGTAAAAAGGCCCACAGTGTGAATGTGCTGACCTGCTCCAAATTCATCATTGCCTCAAGGCAAAAGACTCCTGATCAGCTGTAGAGTCAATTGCCTCAAGGCCAGCTCTTCCATGCCAGCGGCCCAGGTGAACACTTTGGGGCAGGAAGGAAGCTGTGAGACCTGCCATTTTGTGATACTACTTGGTGGGGGCTCAGGAGCATAGTGTCCACTCACACCATTTTGCTTTACACAGACAAAATGCCCCAGGAAGCAAAGTGCCGTGGGAGTGTTACACTCCAAAGAACAGAGTCCTGGATAGAGTTGTCCCGAAGGGGGTGAGGCCACATTGGAAGGGAGCGGGGCTATGTTACTCTCCTGCTCTTTCCAATATGTCCATGCAGCGTTCAGCACATTATGGTCTGCAGGGGCTGGGGATCATGCAAGGAAAGGGGTGGGAGTTCCTCTTCACCCCGCCCCTTTCTGACATGGCCCCTCCTCTTGTCACCTAGATAACTCAGAGCCCCTAGATAACTCAGAGAAATTAGAACTTCACTCAGAACCCAGAGACGATGGGTTAAAAATGCCAACAACTTCGTGTTAAACCCAGAGGCATGGTAATCCTAGCCCTGGACAAGCCCCCGTCGCCGCCAAAATGGTGGCGACGGGCCATTGTCGGGCCCCTCCCCCTTCCTTCACTTACCAAGGAGGCGCAGGAAACAAACAGCTGGGCTGGCTGAGAGAGCCCTGTTAGCAGGGCTCTCTCTCTGTGCGGGTCGCGTTGCGACCGCCCGACGCTCAGGCGCATAGCGCAGCGCGGGGCTTGGGGCTCCTCCCCTTTAGAAGGGAGGATCCCCTGCGCCGCGTGAGAGTGGCAGACGGGGTTAAGGGAGCAAAGAAGCAGCCACACCCACCCACCCGCGTAGTACAGAGGTTGGTAATGGTAGCCGTTAGAGGTGCCAAGGAAGAATTTTGATGGCTAGCTGCCTTTAAAGGGCCATTTTTCGCTTCCTTCTCTGTAATACGCATAGGCATAAATAGGCGATATAATTGGAGTTATTTAATTCAATAGAATTGGCAACAATTTGGATATGTTAATATAATAAAAATGAATCGAATGGATGATAAGCAAGTGAATTCGATGGTATTTGAAACAATTGGACTATAATCAAATGTCGCACAAAGCGGGGGTCCAAAAGGCTCGTTTAGGATAAATAGGTTAAGATAGCTAAAAGAGTCATCTCCATAAGAGATGGGGTGGTGATTTATTGTGTAATGACGGGCACAGCATGCACAGTAGTCATAACCCTGGGAGGGGTACTCCGCAGGATAAGCAGGGGCGGGCACAGCCTCCACATTCTGCGGGGTACTTACCGACTTACTCACGTTCACAGTGAGCACACCCCCTTTTGGCCAGTGCACTGTTGCAGTCAAAGGAGGGGACGGTTCGAGTTAATGTACTGATAATGGAAGGCGCTTCCATGCAGTACTCAGTTATAGTTTAAAAGTATCGTTAAATACTAGCATGCTGGACCCATGATTGCTGGATGCAATCCCCCACCGGCCTTTTCGTTCGTTGGTTGAATAAATGTGCGGCCATGCTGTTTAAACCAATATTAAGTCTCTGCGTCTCTTTGGGGGGGTGCTACGACAATATGGCTACAGACAATGGTCCAGTGGAGACTCCTAAGTCACATTTGAAAATATGGCTTAGGGTGTGACTATCTATCCAACAGGCAAGCATTGCACGCTAACAGTTAATGTGGGTGTAAATCCCATAGAAGCAAATATTACTTGTGCCCACCCTGACTGCCCACAGGGCACTGTCACAGTGAGGCCTCTCCTTTAAGGAAGTTTGGCCCAATCTCAACTGGGCCTAATTAGCCTGTCTCCCAGGCTTGGTCCAACTACCAAGCTCCTCTGACAACAAGGTAAGTTTGGCATTGCCTTTAAGAGAAGCTGAGCCAGGCAGTCGGAGGGTGAACTAGGAAGGGAGAACTTGGGTCAGGGAGGGATCAGAGAGTTCTCTGTGCTTCCAGGGAGAGCGGCTGGGAGGGGGACTTCAGTGAGAGAGGGGAGGGCTAGGCTTGTGGACACCTCTCTGGTTTCACCCGCAAACTTAAGCTTTTGACCCATAGTCTCTAGGCTCTGGGTAGGGGCATAGCTAGGTGGGAATTGAGGGACCCTGGTGTAGAAAAATTGAATGAGCCCCCTGCTGGGGCACTCCACTCTGGTGTGCAGATGCATTCTACAAGTGTGGCGGCACCCAGGTTTGTGGGTTCTGGTGCTTCTGAACCTATTACAGCTATGCCCCTGGCTCTGGGGGAAGCCTCAGTTTTTCTGGATCAGTCAGGACCGCTCCCAGTAACCCAGAAAAATCAGGGTGTCAGGGGGCAAATACATGAGAAAGGGGGCAGACCATAGGGACTTTCCCGTCCCCTTTCTGGCTGCCTCCGCCCCTATGGCGCGTCATGATATTTATTATATAAATAATAAAAAATTAAAATAATAAATGCAGAAAGCTTTAAATTGCGAGAAGTGTGATAATATCATGAAAGTCCCACCTTTTGTTTTAAGAGAGGTTTCCAGTCCTCCTGGCTGGAAAGATAAGTTTGGAAACAAGACTGGCAGAGCCCAGACATCCATGAAAAAGAACCTAACATTTATTTATTTTTTAAAAACTCATCATTTTTATTCCTGTTTTATTTATTTATTTAATAAATTTATACCCCGCCCCTCCTGCAAAGCAGCCCGGGGTGGCTTCCAAAAGATAAAATACAATTAAAACAATTAAAAAATGTATAACAATAATAATAAAATATTAAAACAGGGCTAATATCATAGATATATAATAAATAACAACTCAAAATCAGGTGGGGGAGCTAAAAAACCCTCACCCTACCCTCCCCCCCTCCGCAAAGGCCTGGGCGGAACAATAATAATAAAATATTAAAACAGGGCTAATATCATAGATATATAATAAATAACAACTCAAAATCGGGTGGGGGAGCTAAAACCCCCTCCCCCTCCCCTCCCCCCCCTCCCCAAAGGCCTGGGCGGCCTGGGTGGAAAGGCTTGAGGGGATTTTTTTTGTTCCTTCTCTTGAACAACAGCATACCAAAGAGAAGACAGAGCTCATTTTGGGGGCAAAGAGCAAGAACACAGAAGACCTAACAAGAAGAGACGAGCAGACTGCACTGACGATCAAGGTAACGTACATTATTAAGTATGTTGGGATTTAGGTCATTACCCCTGGCTTGCTCTAAATCAAGTAACAATAACATGGTCAAGTGAGCATGTATGAAATTCATAAATCAAATATTTAAGAGAGAGGGGGAAGGGACAACCTAGTATATTCTATTATATTATTTATTGATGCAGATGTATCGCTTGCCCTATTTCAGGGCAGGTGACAACACAATATATAACCTTACCCCTCCCTGCACTCCCTGCAAGAAATGCCGCGTCTAGGAAGAATGCAGGAACGCTTGGAACCATGCACATGGCCTAAGCCCCAGCCTCTTGCCACACCACTGCCTAGCCCAGCGGTTCCTCAAACGGTTGCTGCGTATGCCTGGTAGTGCTTCCCCAGCGCTACAACTTGTTCCCCAGGGCTACGTACAACTAGTGGTGCTTTAGAACTGGTCAGTAGTAGTAGCAGTAGTTGCCGGCACGACCCCATTTTGAGACTTAAATATACAGCACCAAAGGTATGCAAAGGGTATCATCAAATATTGGTCAGAATCATGGCTCCGTCCGTAGAGGGTGTAACCCCACTTGGAGTCACACAACCCGCTGTTTGGGGGCCTCTGGCCTAGCATGACTGCAGCTCTCTTCCTGCTAGGCCTCCGGACTAATCCCCACCTCCTGCCACATCGCACGCAGCCCATGCCTGCCACTGAGGGCCCTTGTTGGGCCTGTGTGTGCACTGTAATGGGGGTAACTCAGTAGTGTGGCCTCTCCCTAGGGTTGCCACCTATGCCAGTTTTGAAGGAACACTTATGAAAAATACATGTTGCAGGGCCTGCATTGGCACCAGTGCAGGGCCTGCAACATGTATTTTGTTGGAATTTTATTAGTGGTCAAAAAACAGCTTGAATTCTCAGTAGCAACAGTTTAGAAGTAATCAACACCTTGGAGATTGTTTCTAGATTAAAATCATCTACTTTATTGAGAAATACATTGTGATAGGAAAGGCCTATCCCTAGATCTTACTAGATAGCTGCCACCAGCATGGTGGCCGGTCACGTTGAAGGTCAGAGAGAGAAGAAAGGAATGGAGAAAGGTCAGGAAGAAGGAGGAAGTCCAGCAGGATCTTCCTGGGCACATCCCACCTGGGAGGGGGCTTAGGAGTAGAGATAGTGAGTTAGCGTGAGTGTCACTTTAACCTTTCCTGATCTCTGCTTCTAACGCCCCTAGTGGTCATTAGGGTTTGTTGGTGCAAAAGGTCGATGTCATCTGGAGCTGTTTCTCCAACATATTTTACATAAGCGTTCCTTAAAAATTGGCATAGGTGGCAACCCTTCCCCTCCCACCTCACTCTGAGGGACCTATCCACTGCAGAACCTGGCAGCCTTGGGTGTCTCCAAACTGCAGAGCCTTCCCAGAGGGAAGAATAAGGAAATGGAGGGAAAAGGCATTTTTAGACAAGACGCAATTTCTCCTGGACTTCAGAGTCTGGGAGAAACAAAATCGCACATGGGCGGAGGGTGGGGGTTAGATGTTCATGGCGCTACCAGACGTCAGCCGGGTGCCACTGAAAACAGCAGGCGCCAGGGACCACGTGCATGGATGGAAATCTGGACTTCTGAAATCTCAATATTGAGGTTTTACAAGTCTTGGATCTCCCTCCATGTGCGAGTTCTATGGTGCCCGGTAGCAGCACAAACATCTAATATACACGTGTGCGCACGCTCTCTTGTTTCTTCTCTCTCTGATGTCTGGGAGAAACTGACTCATCTAATAATTCCCAAGGACATAGTAGTGTTAAAACCTATGTAACACTTCTTGTAGGAGTGCCGCAAAACCAGCCCATATTCCTCCCACACCAAAGCTATCTGGGATAATTCTTTCAAGACTGGCCATTTTTAAACGGACTGTGGTGGGTGGGGGGATGGGTGTGTGGGTGGAGGTAGGTGTGCGCCCATTCCTACAGGCACACACCCATCTCCACTGTCACGAGTTGGAGGTCCGCACCCCCCACTTTACCGGGTTTGAGTGACTCAGTTTCCCTCGCGCACAGCCCACTTGAACCAGTTTTCTCTCTGACCAGTTCAAGTCTGCTGCAGGGACAACTCCTTTGTCACTCAAGGGCCCGATCCTTCCCATTTACAAACTCTTTAATCTCTGGGTTCGCAAGGGCTTGAGAACTCGTGTTGCTCACTTGTGTTCCAATGTTAGACAGACACTTCTTCATAAAGATAAGAAGTACATTTATTGATTACATAAGCAAGATAGTTGATACAGAGTGGTTACTAGAAATCAAAGATAAATATAACGCATTCCTGATCTATACTGCTTGAGTTCCTAAATAAGCATCTTACCCTACAAAGGTCCATAAGTTTCTCTCAGCCCTTGATGTAAGCGACTGGGCCTTTGGCCTTAGAGTTGCTAGAGAGAAAAATCCTGTCTCTCAGTTCATGGTTCAGCTTAGCCCTCCTGGCTGCAAGATGGTGAGTGAGTTCCTGATAGTCACTGCCCCTTCTGGGGTACCACTCCTTATATCCCCAGGAGGAAACGCCTCGTATCTTCTTGAGGCTTCTAGAATTCCCTTTGTTCTTGTTATCAGCTTTCTCTGTCTCTGCATGTAGGCAATGGCTGCCTGCATTAGCATATAAATGTGCTGCCTTATCTGAGCCAGGGTTCCCAAATACACATTCTTCATATCTCTTTGCATTTCCTGGAGCTTGGTCACATGTCACAGCCCTAATTTGAGTTTTACAGTTCTCAGTTGTAACATTACATACATGTGGAAACTTTTGCATTACATATTTACCAGACTTGTAGTCTACATGTAGGCCTGTGTTACACGTGTGTGACCCTATGTTCCTCTGTGACATCCACCCATGGAGCATCGGGCATTGGAGCCCATTGCTCCATGCATGGGTGATGGGTGGAGATGGATGTAGCACGGGAGCATGCACGCACCCCCACCCATCCTCCACAGCATTCACACAGTCACCTCCACCCATCTCCGTGCAGCGAAACTGTGTGGAGATGGGTGGGAGCATCTCGTGTGAAAAGGACCATTGGCAGAAGGCTTGGCATGAGTTTTGAACGGATGGGGTCAACAGCTCTGGGGTGATGAATTATTGGGAGAGAAACAGAGGCATCAAAATATGGGAAGGGAGTATGGTTGTCAAATGTCTCTAAATTTAAGGGTACATCACTTGTTTCAGAGCCCCACAGCAATATGGAACAGAATGGATCCCCTTTATTTCATAGTCCTAAACCCCATAGAACATAATGGGCCTCCCTTATTTCAGAGTTCCACAGCTTCACAGAACGTAATGGGTGTGCGTCCCTTATTTCTGAACCCCGCTGCTCTATAGCATCCCTTAGATCTGCAATTTGGGTCTGGCGATCCTAGACGTGCCTGCCTGACAGGCTATTACAGATTTTGAGGTTGTTTGTTTGTGTCTAGCACAAAGCAGTCCTGGTCTCTGCGTTGGGGCCTATAGGTATGGCCGCAACAATAATAATGAATAATACCAAGCAACTTGCACAAGGTCACCCAGAAAGTTGAACAAAAGTGGGGACAGAAGGGAGCCTGCCTAACTCTCACTAGGCACTTCTAACCACTCCCTTCCTCTTTTGTTAGTATCAATTACTGCAATTCCACAACCTCCAAAGCACAAGTGAATCCAATGTTAAATTCATTCCGCATGCTATATGCTAAATGGAGCTATGGAGACAATAGCGAGTCTGGTACACTTGGTACTGAAATAGCTTTAACGTCTCAGCGTTGGGAAAGAAAAACCTCTGTCATTTTACTGCAGTACTTTTCCACTCCTTGCAGCCTGTCTTTTCTTTCATCATGTCTAGTTAGATTGAGGGGGAAATGCACATTTAGGGTGACATTTGCAAAGGAGGGAGGCTCACTTTCCAGCAGGCAGAAAAGGGAATTCAGCTGGTAAACTGGCATAAAGCTCGCTGCTTTGCTCATACAAACGGCTGCTTGAGCATAGAAGCATGAATCCTCTATCGGTGTCCACCTTTTTGCTAGCCCAACTGCTGATCCCCCCACCCCCAACCCCATGGTAACAAGACACTTTTAACATTGGGTGGCTCTACACATTATGTTAACCACAGTGGAAATCCTCTCCATACTGCAACGTCCTCCCATGATGCAGCAACATGCTGTTTCATGGGGTGAAAACAGACATGATACTAACGCCACCTTAACATTTCTTATGCATGTCTCAGGGCTCCATAGGGCACCAATACAGCCCTGCAACATACATAAGAAATGTTGAAGCGGAGTTAAATTGAAGTTAGCGTCATGTCTGTTTTCACCCATGGTTCTGCTGCCTCCTTACGGACCCAGACCAACAGAGGGAGCCTTTCGGGTGGCAGAATAAATAGGTGAAACCCGAAAGCCACACCGAAAAAATTGACAAGGCAATGCTACCTGTGGGTGAAACTGACATGCATGAAGCTCTGCAGGTGAGCAGATGCTGATTCTGTGTTGTGGTTTTGGCTGCTCTGTGAGTCTGCTGAGGAGTTCCCTGGATATGTTCTAGGGAATAAACCTTAGCAAACCAGTGTTTGCTCGGTAGTTTGCTTCTGGGGTGAACTCACGCGTAACTCTTCTAAACCCCAATGTCTGCGGGGCCCCGGAAGCTGTATAATCAGCCCCTGATGTGAGTGAGGCACTCTGAGGTCACAGAATCTGACAAATACATCACATCTAAGGGTAATTTCAGATGTGACGGGCCATTCGGCCTGCCACGCTGAACCACGGTCCAGGATCCGTTTTGGATCCCGGACAGGAATCAGTTCGGCCGTCCTTTAGACGTGCCGGCCTGATTCCTACAGGGGACGGGGCTGCGCGGTGCGACATGCAGCCACACAGCCCCGCCCCGCCGTGCTCCCCCAGCCGCCCGCCCTCCAGGAGATGGGCGGGCACAGCGGTCAATCCGGCCGCTGCGCCCGTTCCCATCCCGTGGTCAGGACCACGATCCGGGCCGGCGAAAGGTAACAGACTTTACCTTCGGCCGATCCCAGATTGTGGCCAATCCAACCACATTTGGAGCCCGATCCCACCACGATTCTGGACCTCCAGGCGGCCAGAGGTCCAGAATCGTGGTCAATTTGTTTCCCGCCAGGGGTTCACTGTGGTGAACATCTGGCAGGGAGCAAATAGACATTACGGGACAAACGGCCACCACAGGGGATTCACTGCGGTTGGTCATGGTCCCGTAACGTCTGAAATTACCCTAAATGTCAGATCCGAGTTTAAAGCGGGGCTGAACATTGGAGTGTCTCACTCACACACAACAGTGATCCGGGGATCATCCAGGACTGATTATACAACTTCCAGGGCCTCGTGGACATCGGAATTTAGCAGAGTTACGTGTGAGTTCACCCTGGATTTCTGTGACCAAACATAATGGTTGCCCCCATGTTAGGCAGTTAAAATGGTGGCAAGCATGTCGAGAGATCCACTGATTTTCTAGCGGACTGCTTTCCCCAATCATGAGGCAAGAAGCACAGAAAACTGTTCAGCATATTTATGTTCACACAATCAGGCTACACCCCCCACCCCCAGTTGTTTCCCCTGTGGTAATTACACTGAAGGTACTATCTCACTGAGCGTTCACACAAACGCAGAGAGAGGAAATCCACACCTCTCCATTAATGAGACCAGTTCACAACTGGATGCTGTTTTGAGCAATACCATCCTGCTTATATGGAAAACAAAGCAAGACTATAGATTGAGGCAAAGCCCAAATGATTTGCATATCTACCATTTAATATCAGGGCAGTCCTTGGTGCAGGACCTGTGAATGTGGGATTTACTTCTTTGGAATCTGTTGCCAAGGTTTGTCTGTTTCTCCAAACTTGCCTCTGAGGAGACTGATGGTATGCAGTTAGCTTGAAGAGAGGGAAATTGCTTTCCTCCTTTTCAAATGTTGTATGTTTCATTTTTATAATTAGGTGCATTTTGCAAATTAAGAAAGGAGAAAGGGAATAAATAATTAAACCATAAGAGGCCGATTTAGGATTCTCCTAGCAATCCATTTTTCTGAAGGCACTTTCTTTGTGGGCAAATTGTGTCTCATTGCTCTGACAGTGAACATGTGCTAGCAAAATACATTCCTTTGTTGATACCTCCGGTGAACATGTCACTAAGCAACCTTCAGTCACTTTTTGCAGCATCTTTCTAGCAAATCGACAGGTTGCACAGCCTATTGAGGGCTGTAATTAGCTGCCTTTGTGACTCACATTAGCAGAAACACAAGTATTGTGAAAGGGTGACCATACCTCCCCTTTTAAAAGGATGTTTATGAAAAATACATGGTTCAGGGCTGCACTGGAAGCAGTGCAGCCCCGCACTATGTATTTTTCATAAACACCCTCTTTTAAAGAGGAGATATGGTAACCCTATGTGAAAGTAATGGAAGGATTTGGTACAAGTGTAGGCAGCTGGATTGTGTGTTCCCCTTTGGACATTATCTGCATAACCTGAGACGTAAACCTACTTCAGCTCCTAGCTAGTTCTGGAGTTGTACAGGTTCCAGGGCTGGATCCATGCTAGTGCAGACTATGTGACGGTACAGGGTCTCCGGCGGGAGTAGAGTCCACAGGGGCCCCCAATACATGAGGTCCATGAATAAACTTGGAATGGCAACGTGAGTGTGAGAAGCACCTTGGCTGGTTTTTATTTGGTCCCTTTCCAGTTTCTGGATCTGGTCCCTGGATCCAGTTCATACTCCCAAGCACTGAAAGAATGAGGGTGGGTACAAAAGGACAGAGGACAGATCCGTGACACAGATTCATGATCTGGACCCTCCTCTTCCTGAGGGCACCTCTAAGTCCCCCTGTTCCCAACTTCTATGCAGCCCTTGGAGTTGACATTAATTTCCAAAGTGGCCCCTGCAAGAGAAAAGGTTCCCCAAGCCCTGGTGTATTGCAACTCCCACTAAATTCTGATGGCCTTAAGCATGCCCAGTAGGTTCCCAGTTTCCTTGTTGTTCTCATGTCTCTGTTGACTTCAAGGGTGAGGGAAGCAAAAATTGTACAGATCCCTGAACAGGTGGCATGGAGCCTGGGGTGGGGAGAGAGTGGGGGGGAACCCGTTTGTGCAGATCATTGTGTGAGTGTGGCCATGCAATGAGTGGGGATCCACCAGCCTCAGTCCATGCTGGGGTTAGCATTGGCCGTTTTTAGACGGGATGCACCCACAGAGGTCCCCCCCATCCCCCACAGACCCGGGCACCCATCTGAAGGTGGCGGGGGTGGAGGTGCGCTCCCACGACCCACCTATGCCCCCGCACAGACCAACCCAGGTTTTTCCCGGTTGGGCATGAATGGGCGGTGCATGGGTGCAGGCATGCACTGACTGCACACCCATCTGCCACCAACTGAAGCCCCCCACCTCACGTGCACTGGAAGTGAGCAGCAGCACATGCAGACCTGGCAGGTCCATCTAAAAACAGCCACTAACAGCAACAGCTTACAGAGCCCCTGCATGTTGTGAACCTCAAAGGAATCTACAGCCATGGTGGCCATTGTTATCCTTACTTTAAAGGTGTCACTCTAAAGGTATAGAGAGATGGTGTTCACACAAAGCATTTGCTCCTCCACGGTAAACTCAGGAGCATCATTTTTGAAGGGTAGTTACTACAGTGGAGTCTTATGTTCTTATCTCCTCTTAAAGCAGAACTATAAAAGTTCAACTTATCAGAAATCCAGTGCATGCAGAGTTAAATAAAAGGGGCAGAGGAAGTTTTATTCAAGCACAACATTACTGATATTTTTAGGGGAGTTAGATTTACAGGGGCCCGTACTTTGACAGGTCGGGTGTCCCGGAGCCCAGGAGTCCTGTTTTTAGGTGCCTAGTGTGAGTGGCATGAGGATAGAACAAGTGGAAGCTGGGACATTGTTGGAGTTGTGACCCGCACGAGTCGATATCCCTTATTGCAGACACCTGGCCGGCGTGAAAGGAGAGCCTATCGCACGGCATCTGATGAGGCTCTGACACTCGGCACACCTCTATTTCATCTCCCTCTACCAAGGTGGCGCCAAAGGCGCACGCCATGATCTGTGCACCTAAGGGCTGTGCGTGCAAGGGCACGCCCTTGTGCGCGCGGCCTTAGGTGTCGACTGCAGGCAGGTCACCTAGATCATCTGCTTTTCATGACTAGATTTTGCTTCTAATCTGTTTACTCTGTACCTGGTGGGGTACTAGAGTTTTTACTTTATTTACACCCAGGTACGGATCGTGTTTTTTTTGTGTTTATTTTGGTTATTTTATGGTATTTACATTTTTTGTGTGAGGTGTTCCCAGCTCTGTCTGGCATTATGACTAGGAAAAGGAGGTGCCATACCAACATTATCCCCTCGGATCTTTCGAGATCTAAGCAACAAAGACTGGATTCCTTCATTTATTCCAAACCAGAACTTGTGGGCAGGAACCCAAGCCCTAAACAACTGCTGCCTGGAGCCCTAAACCCTGTTTCTTTGACCCAGGTTGGAAGTTGCTCTGCCTCTGTTCAGCATATTGCTGACCCCTCTGCCTCCTGTTTTGTAAAGGCTTCGGGGGCAGAGGCGATTCAGTCCCCTGGTGGCTTATCATTTTATTTTCACTCAAGATCATCTGCATATAATTTTTTAGGGAATCAATGTTTCCTTATAGGGAATTTAGTTTAAAAACTTCTGGCTCAGCTAGAAGAAATTACGTTGCTTCTTCAATCCCCAAAGTCCCAATAGTTTTGTGTGACCAACTATATAGACTTAAAGGCTGGTAGGGTGGGGGAGATAGACAGAGATGTTCTTATGACTAACTTGGATCAATCTTTAAGAATGCCCTCCTCTCCCTCCCAGAGGAGAGGTGCCCCCTCCGATAACATTGGGGCAGGCTTTTGTAAAAGGGGCTGATATTTTGCAACTTGTTCATGGAGCAGTCTCCTTTAGAATCCAGCCTTTGCCTAATGGAGTGTTTCCTGGGTGGTTTACTAAACAGGACATACATCGTCATTTATCCTTTATATTAGCTTGCCATATTTCAGCATGGCATATTAGTCATTTTCATGTCCTTCCGGCTCCTAGGGCGCTTCAACGGGTTATAGTGTGTTTCCGTGCTCCCAATCTAGCGTCTTGTATATTGGAGCAACCGGACCTCTTTCTCTCTTGGGGGATTAATGTGATGATGATTGGTTTTATTGTGTAGCCATAGCTATTACAATATAATTCAACAAATACAAATACAATACACAAACCATGTGATAATAGCACAAAAATAACCAAATTTGCTATGCCATAGTAAATAAACTCACACTGACACTATTTTCCCAAGACTTAACGAAGAAACAAACATAAAAGTTTTAAGATTTAAATTACCTTAAAAAGGGGAAGTCTTGGGCACTGTAATAAAGAAGAAGTTTTTGCCTCCGGCGTAAAACCGCAATACCAAAATATGCTACCGCTCTGGAAACCCCGGAATCCCTAGCACTAAGAAACTTCAGTTGAAGGAAGTTTGGGTGCTGACCATGATCAAATGAAGGTACAAAGCCCAAATATTTGCTTCTTAAATCTAGAAATGCAGGACAGTGAAATAAAATGTGACAAACTGTGTCTGATTCCTGGAGGTCGCAGAAAACACAATAGCGATTTCCCCATGGAATCCCCGCATATCGGCCTTCCAAAAAAGCAGAAGGAAAGACATTGCATCTAAGCTTTGTAAAGATCAATCTTTCCCCATAGTCTGACCAGACAAACAAATAGCTAGTCTCAATTCCAGCCAGATCCGGGGGGGAAATTGATTAATGTGGGGGAGGTCTATAAAAATGTTTTCCTTTCCCCCCTTTTACCTAAAAATCAGGGTTTGAAGATGGGTCCTCAATTGAAGGAGTCTAAGTCTAACCCTCCACCAATACGAACAGTTGTCCCCTCACTGGACATTGTTTGGTCACCCCACTTGATAAGGAAGAGAAGTGTCAGGGCTCCTATTAACGCTAGGCTGGAACAGCTGGCTATGGAAGTAGAGTCAACTTCCACACAATCAGGTAATATCTCTCATTCTTCTACCTTGGAGCCTCAAGGCACGCCACTTTTGCCCAGTCTGGTTCAGGAAGCTAAGGCCCCTGAACAATCGCAGGAGATTCCAACTCCTATTCTTGAGGAACAGTTACTCTGTGATCCTCTTGTGCGCCAGGTAGTATCTCCTAATTTGAAGGCCCTTGCGGCTACTTCTATTAATGATCTTGTTTGCATTTTTGATTTACCTGTGCCGGCGGCCACTGAGGCCAATTTTGATCTTCCCGGTAGTAGTGGGCCCTTATGAAATACTCGGACCCCGGTTATGGGTGCGCTCAAGGTTTGCTCCTGGAATGTGGCGGGGTGGTCGGCCCGGATCAGGGATGCCGATTTTATCAGTAGCATTGGCAAATTTCATCTGGTTTTGCTGCAGGAAACCTGGGCTGATCTGCCCCTGCTGCTTCCCCCTGAGCTGGTAGGATTTAGAGCCTTTTCTCTTCCAGCCGTTGCATCTAGACATGGGGGTTGCCCGAGTGGCAGTCTGACGATACTGGTAGGTTCAGGGATTCAGGTGTCCGTGATTGAGGTGATTAAATATCCCCCTTGTGCTATTGGAGTGGTTATGGGAAATCAGGCTTAGTCAGCTTTATTTTTAAACATCTATGCTCCTCCCTTCAATTCTAGATATCTTGATCCTTGGACATGGTCTAGCTTAACTGATATGCTGTGGGAGGTTAAGGACAAATTTCCTGAAAGCTTGCTGATTATTGCTGGCGACTTCAACGCCAGAATGGGCAGGGATGATGAGGCTTTGTTGCCTCATTGTGAACTCCCGGAATATCCTTTACCTTTTCCTTTAAAACCAAGGCAGTTTAAGGATGATATGATTAATGCCTTTGGTATTCAGCTCGCAACCCTGGCCCTTCAGTGCAATTTATTTGTCCTTAATGGGTCTTGTCACAAGGATTTGATGGGGGAGTTTACCCACTTAGGATATAACGGAGTTAGTGTGGTGGACTATTGTTTAATCTCACCCAACGCCTTGGAGTTTAAGTGATTTTCAGATAGGTCGGCTCTTACATAGCAATCATCTCCCAATACTTCTGTCACTGTTTTTAGTGTCCCCTCCTTGCTTGTTAATGGGTATGCCAGCTAACTTTGGCAAGAGCAGGCACATTTCAGTTCTTTGGAATAAGATTCCATCTGTTACTTTATCAGAAAGACTTGGGATGGATGACTTGAAGCATCCATGTTCTGTGATTGTAGATTCTGCCCCAGATAAGGAAAAGGTTGGGGCTTTTGACCAACTTAGCTCACTGCTTCGCCATGGTTTTTTAGATGTGGCTCCTTCCCCAAAACCTTCATACCCCAGTAAACTATGCAGTCAGGCGTGGTACAATTACGAGTGCAGGAGGGCAAACAGGGAGGTTAGAGCCATTTATAGAGCTTATCGTCAGTACAGGCTACAGGTACTCCCTGATCCTTATTTCCAAGTTAGGAAGGCCTATAAGGACCTTATTAAGGAAAAGAAATCTAGTTATCTTAAGAACCAGTGGTACTCGTTGTTGGGGGCAGCCAGGAGTAAAGACGCTAGGCATTTTTGGAGCCTTGTTCATCTGGGTTTGGGAGTTACTCTAGCAGAGTTCCCCCTGTCATTAGTTCTTTGGTGTGGGAAAATTATTTTAAGAAGCTTTATGCCGATCTAAGGTATGGCATGGATCAGGAGGGTCTCCCAATTTGTTGGGACACCTTACCTCCCTGGCAGCCTGTTGCTGTTTCAGAAATTACCACCTTATTAAGCTCCTTCAAGAATGGGAAGGTCCAGGTTGGGACCTTATTTCTATAGACTTTCTGAAAGCCCACGCTTCGTGGTGGGTCCCGGTTCTTGCTGCTCTTTTCACTTCCATCAATGACTCTGGCCATATTCCCATCATTTGGAGACGTGCAGTTATTAGCCCCATATACAAGAAAGGTTCACGATCAGACCCTGCTAATTTTAGGCCTATTAGTTTGCTTAGCTCCATAGGTAAGGTTTATGCCAAGTTTCTTTTGGGAAAGCTTTTGACCTGGACTGAAGAGCATAGTATTATTCATCCGGAGCAGGCAGGGTCTCAAAGGGGTAGGTCTGTTATTGACCATTGTCTAGTCTTGTCCCATCTAATTGACAAGTATTTGGCCTCAAATGGTCATCTTTATGCAGCATTTCTTGACCTTAAAACTGCGTTCGACACTATCAATAGGAACTTATTGTGGGCCAAACTGGAGTCATCCTCAATCAATAGGAGACTCTTGACCCTGATCTATAATCTGCATGTTGATTCCAATTTGGTAGTCAAATTGGATTTCAATGGCATGGTTTCCGAGGAGGTTGATGTTAAATCCAGGGTAAGGCAAGGTTGTGTTCTGGCCCCAGCTTTATTCAATTTCTTTGTGAATGTTATTGTACCGCTTTTGGCTCAGTCTTGTTTTTTTCCTCCTAAGCTTGCCTCACATTTTCTTGGTTGTTTGCTTTATGCCGATGATCTTGTTGTGCTATCTCAAACCTCTAGTGGTTTGAAGAGACAACTGGCCGCCCTATTTTCGTATTGTGTGGCTAATTGCCTCAAGATTAATTACGCTAAATCCAAAGTTTTGGTATTCTCCAAGTCAAGGCTTATTAAGCAACATAACTGGGTTATAGACAACTGTCCTCTTGAACAGTCAAATTATTTAAATATTTGGGGATTTATTTTCATTATAACAGAAAGAACATTACAAAAGGGCCACTGTAGTTGGGAGAGGCGCAGCCTTTGCAATTCACAGGTTTTTTGCTAGATCCAGGAGATCAGAGTTTACACTTGCCCCGGATGTTTTTAATTCTAAGGCCTGGTCCCAATTTCTCTCTGGTGCTGAACTATGGTCCCCTTTGGTGCGTGATAACTTGGATATTATTCAATCCAAGTTTTTGTATTCATTGACTCACACCCCCAAAGGCACTCCCCTGGTGGCTGTTTGGTTAGAACTGGGGCAAATGAGTTGGTTTTCTGTGGCTTGGGCACGCGTGTTCTCCTTTTGGAATAAAGTTGTTAGACCTACTGGCAGGGGCCTCCTGGTATTCCTGAAGGCAGATTCACACAGCAGTCAGTGGTGCCAAGAAGTAGAAGCCCATTTGACTAAGCTGGGCCTCCCCAAAGATTATTTACTTGGGAAGGGCTTTCAAGTTGTGGAGTTTGAGCTTCGGCAAAGGTGGGCTGATATTTCCCAACAGGAGGAGGTTGCAAGGATCAGAACTTCCCCCCATAGCATGTTTCTATTGCTTCCGATGAGGAGTTTTTAAATGGCCAATTATTTGTGTGTCTCTTGTTCATCAAGGGGGAAAAGTTTGTTTCTGGCGGCCACATGTAATGCTCTTCCCACCAAATTGTTGGAAGGACGCTATAGTGGGCTCCCCTTTCAGCAGCTATTATGTTCCTATGACAATTTAGAAGTTGAGTCTTCGGACCATATTTTTTGGAGTAACGCCTTTACGATAGCATAAGAGCAAAATTTCTCCACGCTTTTCTGGCAAAGTACCCGGGAGGATCCGACCTTTTTCTTCTCCAAAGGACTCTGTCTGATCATGTAGAGGAGGATACTTTGAATATTATAAAAAAATTGACTCAAGCCATGATGAATTTGCAGCAAGGGTTTCTCAATTGCCAATTGGTATTGAATAGTTTTGTATGTGTTATTCATTCAAATTAAAATTAAAATTCAATTGTTTAAGTGTAATTTATGGATATAGATTTCTATTGTATTTATTAGGATTCTAAGCTACTGTGATTATATCTACTCATGGATGCTGTGTATTATTTTGGACTTTGTTCCTTGTTAGGACATTTTTGATTGTGTTATAGCTGGATTGTAAGGAACCAGTGTGCATGTATTGTTTTAGTTGGCTGATTTTGGCCAAGAGCAATGATGACCATGGTCACACTTAATAAACGGATTGATTGATTGATTGATTGATTGATATTTTTAGCTGGGTGGGTATCTCTGAGTGAGTAAATTAACTATTTCTTGGAGGGATGTGGTTAAAATACTGTAGCATAGACCCCCTACAAACTTGAAATGCAATACAAAGCACTCCTGTTCCTACTGCTCAGTTGGGCTGAAGCTGGATTTTTCACCCAGTTCCTACTCTGTCAGAACTGAGTATTTCATTCAGTTTGATTGAAATCGTAACAAATGATTGGTCCAGTCATTTGTCCCGATTTCCACTTGGACAGAACAAAATAATGCAGCCATTTACGTGTGCACAAAATGGCTGCACGGGTCTAATTTGTGCATATGCAAAATGGCACTGCCCATATCCAATGGGCAGCACCATCTGCTCATGCATAAATGGTCATTTTTATTTATTTATTTATTCCAGTCAGAATTGCAATCAGAAAAGATTTTGATTGGAATTCTGGTCGCAAAACGGGCAACTGTTCCATTTTCATGATAATGGAACCGTTGTTTCAATTCGAGTTGAAACAGGTGGCTGATTTGCTACCTGTGGGTAATACTCGCATTTTCAAGTACCACATCGGGTACATGGTGGACTACTCAGATACCCCAAAAAATCAACAGTAATTTCCGGTAATGATGTTTTGATTTTCTAATTACCGATCAGTATATCAGGACGAAAAACCAAAAAACTGGGACTGGGAGTCAACTTTCCAGGACAGAAAACCGAAAAATTGGCACGGAAGTTGAAAAATGGGTACCGGAAGTTGACATTCCGGGACATTGGGTACCTGAATTGGGTTGCAATTGGATACTGATCGGTGCCCAATGTGTTGGGTCGATTTGGGTACTGGAAGTTCATCAGGTATACTCATATTTGTCATTCTTGTTTCAGCTTTAGTTTCAACCCAGCCCTGCTGTTCACCTGAACAGCAGAGAACAGAAGGGTTACACCATCCTGCACTGCAAGCCCCACACTGGGCTCAAAGCTTGCAATGCAGTGCCAGCAGCAGGGACCACATCCGTCCACCTCACATAGCTGTGGCCAAGCACCAACGAGCATGTGCCTGCTGTGGCTATTTCCAGTGAATGCATAGGGATCTGTGAGAAAATGAAGGTTGACCATGGTCCACTGGTTCAGAAATGGTGGGAATCACTGTACTAAATGCTGTGAATTATTCTTATTAATGGAAGCAGTTAACACACTGTCTTCATTCTTGTGGATTATGGAGATTGGAGTTGAGTCCTTAAAGCCACAAATTCCAAATGGGACATTAAATAATACAGGAAACTCAATATTATTTTACTATATCTAACCTATTACAGAGGAGATTTCCAGAGACACAAAGAGCAATAAAGCAGTCGGCTGCCACTGCAAGTCATTTGGAGTCAGGTGCCTGATCCCCATGTCTGCCTTTGAAAAATCTCTTCCTTTGTATCACTTTATCCTGGACCTGGACCTCAGGCCCAGACAAGGTGCTTAGAGATAATGGCATTGGGGGCCATATAATTAGATAGACAGACAAGAAAAAAAGACCTTTGGGCCCTAATCAACGCTCCATTGTTGAAGGATTAACAACAGCACTCCTGCTTGCGGCCAAACTCCCAAAGATACAACATAATAAGACATAGAACAGTTTCTTGGAAAAACGAAAGAAAAGAAAGTTATAGTTCCCACAGCAACCCTAACTCAGCCATATTACACACATATATATTAAGGCATAAATTTAACAGCATATATTTTAATACAAAATACTAGCAATACGCAAGGGCGACAAATTACAGTGGCTGAGGGAACCATAACATTTGGCTCTCCTGGCTTTCGTAGGTTTGAATGCGCCACCTCAACATTGCAGGAAAGCAGCTTTTGGACCTGAATAGAATTAATCTTTTCTATTCAGTCTCTTCCCCCCTCGCCTCACACGCTCCCACAATCTACAGGCAGATGATGCACATGTTTGGTCACGTGCACATTCATCTATGCACATACATCCTCATGCACACGTAAACATCCATGTTCATAATCCATTAGATCACAAGTATACACTTCCAGGAAAGCTCTACAGTATTTAATAGGAACGAAACCATTGCCATACGGCTAAAATCATGTTCTCCAAACCCAGCCATCAGGGGTAGAGAAACATTTCCCTCCCAGGGACCACTTTGAAAATTAGTACAAGGTCCAAGGGATGCATAAAACTGGAGGCAGGCGTGCTTAGGGGATGTGCTCGGGGTGGGGAAACAAAGGGAATGAACCAGATCATGGATCTGCACCATGAATCCATCCCCTACCCTCCTGTGGATACCCTCATCTCTGCTCCCTTCCCCTGAGCTCACTCTTTCCATGCTTGGAGGTAGGAACTGGATCCAAGAGCTGGAAAGAGCCCAAATAAAAACTAGCCACAGTCTACATTCCCTCCCCCCCCTCCCCCCCCCCAGGCCTGAGGTTCCCTGCCCTTGCCATGTACAATTGAATGGAGAATGAGCGTCTTTTCTATACGTTGGTGGTGGTGGTTGTTTTTGCTTTACCCATTCCACAGAATTCTATAGCAGGCGTATAATTAAACACTGTTACGTTTGTTGTTCAAAATTGTTGCAATTGTCAGATCTTTTTTTTTTTTTTTAAATTCCTAGAAGCAAAGCAAAATGTCGTGACTTTCCTACAGACAATGCTGCTCTACTGGTATCGTACAGGCATTCATGGTAGCCGCGGCAACACGACATTGCCAAGCTTAAAATTGTGACTCTTTCCCCTCTATATTTCTTTCCCTCATTAAACCCTGCAGAGAAGCCTGTGCATCCCCTGCACATTTCCCAAGCTGATGAGCACATGAGAAGTGCACCCTCTGTACCACGGTGAGCATTGCCACAGCGCCATCTGCTGGCCTGATAGCAAATGGAGGGATTTGTGCATAGCTTTTTAGTATGGAAGGTGACCTTTCCCATACGCATTGAACCGAAATCTACATTGGAGGAGATGAAGGGGACAAGGAAAGAGTGCGGGATTTATTCATGTTGTAAAATACTGGTTTAGGCGACGTGTGTGAGAGACAACCTGATTGTTTATTGATCTTTCTTATATTATCCAGGGCCGAGCTGTAAAGTTGAGATGGGGAGTAAAGTGAGCTGGTGGTTGTATACAATGTGGAAATGCTTGGCCTTTATGAGATACACAAGGCTCATTCTGTTTGATGCTGATGAAATTACACCGAAGCAGACAAGGTTATTCAGGAGTGGTGGGATGAAAAACTGTCCCTGGCAAAGCTGGCCCTGAAAACCTTCTACCCTAAAGGGCCAAGAAACAGTTCAGGGTGGTGTTTTGACTGTTAAATGAAGTTCTTAATAGCAATGGAAGTATCACACAGCTAGAGTTAATTTTCTCTGTGGTTTGATCGCAGAATACGTCTCTTTCCTTTGGTTAGACAATACTAACTGTCCAACAAGGTGTTGATCGCATCTTTGATTTTAACACAGGCATTTTTCTCACTCAGGGGCGTAGCTAGGGTGAAATGGGCCCCTGGCCAAGAACTCCAGATGCCCCCGTCCCCTTTGGCTGCAGGCCTGGGGGCACTGCCCAGATTGGCTGACCTGGGGGCACTGCCCAGCTCTCATGCATGTGAATTAACTTTAAAAGTGCTTTTCCCCTTCCTCAAAATAGAGGGTGCTCACTGCACCCTCAATGATGGTTTATAACTAGGTGTTTCCCACAATTCCAACTACAAGCATTTCAAAAGCAGAAAGCAACTAATAAAGTGCACATGCAGAGTACTAAATCCCAAATGGCCAAGCCACAATCACACACAAGACAACCCAAAATGCAGCCTATTAAGCACATTATGCCATGCAAAGAGACATTTCTCTAGATATATAACCAGTTAATTTCAATCAATTTACACTGTCCCCACCCATACCCAGTTCATTTATGCCCCCATAATCAATTCATGCTGTCCCCCACCCATATGCAGTTTGTCACGGGGTTGGGGTCCACTACCCCACGTTTCTGGGTTAGGTGACTCAGTTTCCGTCACTTGCAGCCTGTCTGAATCAGTTCTCTCTCTAGATGATTCAGTCCTGCAAAGGGGCAACACTTTTGTCACCCAAGTTTCAGAGGCTTCCCGTTCTCAGACTCTTTCTCTCTGGGTTCGCAAGTGCTTGAGGGCACAAGATACTCAGACTGTGTTCCCCAATGTGAGACAACAGAAAGCACTTCTTAGTAAAGAAGAAAGTTTATTGATTACATAAACAAAGATAGTTTGAACACAGAGTGGCAATTAAAACAAAAGTAAATAATGCAATCCTAGTCTGTACTGAGAAGGTTCCTGGTTAAGATCTTACCCTACACAAAGTCCATGTGCTTGAATCCATTTCTCAGCCAGGTGTAGTGAGGCTGGGCTTTTAGTCCTTAAGCTGGTTAGAAAGCAAAGTCCCTTCTCTCAGCACATTGCTTCAGTAGGCTAGCTGACAGACTCCTGCCCTCCAGCTATACTCAGAGACTCAGCGAGTCAGAGGTTGAGTGAGATCCCAACAGTAACTGTCCTTTATGGGTTCGAATGTCCCTTATAAGTCCTTGGGGGGGGGGGGACCCAGTATCTTCTCGAGTCTTCCAGAAAGTACTTTAGGGATTTTTTTCTTTCCTCTCCTGTGCCTCTGGGCTCACTCATGTATGCAGTTTCCTCTCATTGTCAGCCGCCACTGCCCGAGAACCTACCGGCTGCTCCTGCCGGCACCAAACCACGCCCCGGGGCACAGAGCCGCCCTCACTCTCGGACGCCGCAGCAAACCCCGACGCAGGCCCCAGCAGCGTGAGCCCTTCAGAGCCCACCCCCAGCACAGCGGGACCACGCCCCCCTCTGCGGCGCGCCTCCGGGCACGCTCAAAGTGCGGGGCCCTGAACCTTATCTGCCAGCGCTGCAAAGCATGCAGCGCCGGTGAACAGAGCTGTGTGTTCGGAGAGACTGGCCCCTGCCTGAAGCTAAGTGATTGCATTTGATTTGTTGTTTGCGTATTGTGCTCCCTACTTGCCTAGTTCCCCACTCCTAGTCCCCTTCCCTCCCCCGCCTGGTTACAGTTTAGAGTTGTCTCCTGTTGAGTGTCGTGAGTACCTGGCCTTAACTCCTTCCTACGAGAGACTGCGTGAGTTGTTTGAGCCTGCGGGCATTTGGTTCTCCCTTCTCCTCCTGGGTTCCTCCATTCTCCCCCCTCCCCTTGTGGTGTGAGAGTCCCCTTTACCCAGTTCCTCCTGCCTTGGACCCTGTAACCCTTACACCCCCCTGCACAAGGTCTTCCGTCCCCCCTGCCGTAGACGTGTTGGTGTGCGCGGCGCCCTCCCCCCCACTTTTATAGCTCTGCACCCTACGATGATAGGGGCCGGACCTCCTGATGCAGCAGCACGTGGAAGGGCCCACATACTATCCTGACAGGCATTTTCCCCAGCGTTCCCGCAGACAGAGCAATTCCGAGTGTATGTGAGTGGCGTGAAGGACCTGTCTCTCCCCCTTCCCCCCCATGACAGATTCACCGGCCTTATTCCCTTCACGCCCCCCGCAGACCCTCACGATGGATGTGGCCCGTGAAATAGGGAATTTGTTCAAGCAGTACAAGCCCTTGCCATGCAAATTAAAGATCTCCAAGAACAGCATACGGAGTTGGCGGTCACCATGGTCCAACAGCAGGCCGCCGCCCCTCCTGATGTAGTCCTCCTGGCACCTTCTGACCCCCCCACCGGCCGTTGTAGCAGCGGCGGAAGAAGCTGTGGCACCCCCCGCCACTCCCCCACTGGACCCAACGCTCCCAACGTTACCCCGAGAGCCATGGGGCCCCCGCTTTGAGAAATTTCAAGGGGGTCGTAAGGCATGTCGAGCATTTTTGGCCCTTTGTGACCTGACGTTCATGACACAGGCTGCCACCTACGTGACTGATGCCCAGAAGGTTGCCTTTGTGATTAGGAATCTAGGAGGAATGGCCCTAGAATGGGCCACCAACTTGCTAACCAGCAAAAGCCCCCTCCTGTCTAACTACAATGACTCCCTTAGAGAATTTCGCTTCCTTTTGGAGCACCCGCGTCGCCTCCGGGATGCCGAAACGGCAATCCTCTCCCTTCGCCAGGGACCAACTCCCCTCCTGGAGTATATTACCAGTTCCAGCAGCTAGCGCTGGAAGTACAATGACCAGATGATGTCCTCAAGGTCCACTTCTGGAAGGGACTTGCAGATGATATCAAGGATCAACTGGCCTACACCACCCTCCCCCGCACCTGGACTCAACTGGCCACCCTGGCACTCCAAATTGATGGTCGATTAGCAGAGCGATGAAGAGAGAGACGGCAGGACAATAGGGGCTTCCCGACCAGACTAGGACCCATCACCCCCCCCAGCCCAGAAGAGCCCGGACCCAAGACTCTGAACCCGGAGCCAATGCAACTGGGGGCTTCCAGGGGACCCCCTCACACCTCAGGAGAGGGATAGGTGCCAATGTTCACGGGTCTGTTTTTACTGCAGGGACCCAACCCGCTTTATTCAAGACTGCCCAGCCTTGCCGCCCATTCGTCGGCAACCGGGAAATGCCAAGGGTCGAGACGGGCAGGGAACGTCTCGACCATAAATAGCATCCCTTCTACCATAGCCCTTGCTCCACATCACCTGCGAGTACCGCTCACCCTTACCATTGACCCTTGACGCTCGCTCCTGGTCTGGGCACTGATCAACTCAGGGACCTCCGGAAATTTTGTGGACGCCGCCTTGGTACAAACCCACCAGATCCCAATCCGGCCCAAGGAGCACCCTGAAGCAGTTCATACAATCGATGACTCCCTTCTCATTTCTGGGCCCGTCATCCAACAAACTGCCCCGCTGCTCTGTGTAATAGGACAGCATCACGAAACCCTCATATTTGATGTAGTATGTACCCCCCTTTTTTGTGTGGTCCTTGGCCTTCCCTGGCTCATGTTACATGAGTCCGAAATACGTTGGGGACAAGGACAACTTCTGTTTGACTCTGCCCATTGTGAGCAACATTGCCAGATTCTTGCTCCACCATCTCGAGCTATTTCCACTTTTTGTACAACTCTTGGTGCCCCTGAACTACAGTTGCCTCAGGAGTATGCCGATCTCTCAGATGTCTTCAGTCGAACCCAGGCGACTGAGCTGCCCCCAACCCACTGCCCTTATGATTGCCCTATAGACTTAATCCCAGGCATGGAGCCCCCTTTGGGGTGCATTTACGCCCTTTCTGCTCCACAATTAACTGAGCTATGCTCGTATCTAGAGGAGGCCCTCTGGAATTGATTCATCCGACATTCCACCTCTCCTGCAGGGGCCCCCATCTTTTTTGTGGCAAAAAAAGATGGCGGCCTGAAGTGATGCATTGACTATCAGGGCCTGACTAGCGTTATGATAAAAAATGCTAACCTTTACCTCTTATCCCCGAATTCCTCAACCGCCTCCAGGGGGCTGAACTCTTTATGAAGCTGGATCTCCAGGGGGTCTACAACTTACTCCGAGTACGCCAAGGAGATGAGTGGAAGACAGCTTTCCGCACCAGATATGGGCACTTTGAATACATAGTCATGCCCTTTGGACTTGCAAACGCCCCAACCGCCTTACAGTACTTTATAAACAATATTTTTTGGGACATTTTAGACACCTTTGTGATCACCTACCTAGACGACATCCTGATTTATTCTTTATTATTATTATTATTAACAAACATTTATATAGCACCAGCAGTGTACCTGGCACTTTACAAAGTAATAAAATAGACACAGTCCCTGCCCCTAGGGCTTACAATCTGAGAGACAGGAGCTGGGGGAGAGACTTAGGAAGGGGAACAGAGGGAGAGACAAGGGGTCTAACATTCATGAAGATGAGAGGTCTCAAGTGCACGTACTTGGCTTGGTTAAAATGAGAATGACAGCAGGCAGGTCCATGTTGCAAGGATAAGGGTAAACCAATTGTAGGTATAGGAATAGTGGCTCAGCAGGATAAAGAGTCAGACAGAGCAGAGCGAAAGAGGTGAGTTTTAAGGAGAGATTTGAAGGTATAAAGGGAGGGGGCAAGGCGGATGTGGACAGGGAGGGAGTTCCAGGCATGGGGGGCAGCAAGTGAGAAGGGACGAAGGCGCTTAGGGGAGCAGGGAAGGCGTGGAAGGGTGAGAGAAGGGACAGAGGAGGAGCGAAGTGCACGGGCTGGAGTATGGAGGGCGATAAGTGCAGAGAGGTAGGGGGGAGCAAGGTTGTGAAGAGCTTTATAGGTGAAGACTAGGAGCTTGTGCAGGATTCGTTCAGGAAGGGGAAGCCAGTGAAGCAAAAAGAGGAGGGGCTGCACAAATTCTTCCTCCTTTCCACAACATGTGCAACATGTTTGGCAAGTCTTACAACGTTTGCGCACACACAAACTCTACTGCAAGCAGGAGAAGTGTGCCTTTCAATGTACCTCTGTAGAATTCTTGGGCTTCGTCATTAACCCAAATGGGGTTCAGATGAACCAAAAGAAAGTCCTTGTCATTCAACATTGGCCGAACCCCAAGATAGTCAAGGCCCTCCAACGTTACCTCGGCAGCGTGAACTATTATCATCAGTATGTACCCTGTTATGCAGAGGTTACAACCCCGCTGACCCAACTTCTGAAGAAGGATCATCCCTATACCTGGGGCCCAGAGCAAGAGTACAGCTTCCAATTCCTGAAAAGGGCTTTTATGCAAGACTATCTCCTGCAGCATCCTAATTTTCATAAACCATTTTTCGTTGAAGCAGATGCATCCAGTGTAGCCATCGGAGCGGTCCTCCTTCAACAGACCACTGACAAGAAGTCACTTCCCTGCGCATACTACTCGCAGCAGTTCTCACCTGCAGAGAGGAACTACACCATTTTTGACAGGAACTCCTCGCGATCAAGGCCGCCTTGGAGACATGGCAACATTACTTAGAGGGAGCCCAATATCCTATAACTGTCACTACAGACCACAAAAAATTAACATTTCTGCAGACGACTCAAATCACCAATACCTGACATGCCCACTGGACATTATTCTTTGCCCAATTTAATTTTACCATACAATACCTCCCAGGAAATATGAATATCCTCGCAGATGCCCTGTCGTGGTATCAAGAAGGAAAGGACAGGGACCTGTGCCCCCGCGGTCCCATTTTGGATGCTAAGGTATTCGCAGCCACCATAGTCCTCCTAGACCAACTACGCCGAGCCTCAGCACAGGAGCTACAACCCTCTGAGGACCCTGCTTACACCATTGAGGATAGCCTCATCGAAAGGGCCCATCAGATCGTTGTGCCCCCCTCATGTCGTCCCCACATCCTATGGGCCCACCACAATGCACCATTGGCTGGCCATCCCAGCACGGAGCAAACCCTCAATCTTCTCCATCGATATTCTTGGTGGCCAACTATGTCCTCGGATGTTCAACACTATATTTTTTATTTTTTTATTTATTTATTTAAAATTTATATCCCGCCCCTCCTGCCCATAGGGCAGCCCGGGGCGGCGAACAACATTTCATTTAAAACAATAATAATATGTTTAAACAATTTAAAATACACTACATGGGGAAAGCCCCCATCCCCATCCCCACCCCACCCCTACCCCCCGCCAAAAGCCTGACGGAACAGCCAGGTCTTACATATACGCCAAAACAGCAGGAAAGTGGGAGCCAGCCGAGCCTCCTCCGGGAGCGAATTCCACAGCACAGGGGCGACCACCGAAAAAGATCTAACATCGGTGGCCACCCGCCTCGCCCGGGGAATCTCCAAAAAGGCTCCCACGGACGATCTCAAGGGTCACACGGGTACATGGGGAGTGAGGCGATCCCGCAGATAGGCAGGGCCTAGACCGTGAAGGGCTTTAAAGGTTAAAACCAGCACCTTGAACCTGGCCCGGTGCTTTATAGGCAGCCAGTGCAGAGCCCGGAGCACTGGTGTCATGTGCTCCCTGCGACCCGCCCCCGTAAGGAGACGGGCCGCGGCATTCTGCACCAGCTGCAACCTCCGGACCAGCTTCTCGGGCAGCCCCACGTAGAGCGCGTTGCAGTAATCCAGCCTCGAGGTGATGAAGGCATGGATGACAGTGGCGAGGTCGGAGTCTGAGAGATACGGCCGAAGCCGCCGGACAAGATGTAACTGCCGAAACGCACTCCCCGCCACGGCCACAACCTGAGATTCCAAGCTGAGCCGCGAATCAAGGAGCACACCCAGACTCCGCACTTGAGACACCATGGGGGGGCGAACCCCCCCAACAAGAGGAGATTCAACCACCCCCAGGCTCCCCAAGCCCTCGCCCACCAACATCACCTCCGTCTTGTCAGGATTCAGTTGCAGATGGCTCAACCTCATCCAAGCCCCCACAGCTGACAGGCACTGGGAAAATAAGGAGACTGCATGGCCTGGGTCGGTGGAAAAGGAGAGGTAGAGCTGAGTGTCATCAGCATACTGATGACACTGCATGCCCTGAAACCCCCTCACGATCTCCCCTAACGGCTGCATATAGATGTTAAACAAGAGGGGGGACAGAATGGCACCCTGCGGGACTCCACACGCGAGGTCCCGGGGGGAAGACGTACACTCCCCCAAGACCACCCGGTGAGTTCTCCCGGCCAGGAATGAACGAAACCAGTCCAAGACCGTTCCGCCAATTCCAGCACGGTCCCGCAGGCGAGTCACCAACACCTCATGATCGACTGTGTCGAATGCAGCCGAAAGGTCTAGCAGGACCAGTAAGGTCTGACGACCCTGGTCCAACGCCAGACGGAGATCGTCAACCAAGGCCACCAATGCCGTCTCCGTACCATACCCAGGCCGAAACCCAGACTGGGAGGGATCAAGGAAACCGATGTGGTCCAGATGCTCCTGGAGCTGTCGTGCCACAGCCCGTTCAATAATCTTCCCTAAAAAGGGAAGATTAGAGACCGGCCGATAACTGGCAGGAGCATCAGCGTCAAGAGATGGTTTCTTGAGCAGGGGTCTAACCACAGCCTCTTTTAGGCAGTCAGGCACCCTGCCCTCCCGAAGGGAGGCACTAACCACCCCAGCCAACAACGGCCGTAACGTCTCCTGGCTGGCTTTCACCAGCCAGGACGGGCATGGATCTTGCTCACAGGTAGTGGCATGAACAGATCCCAACAAGGAGTCCACATCGGCAGGCAACACCATCTGAAACCGACCCCACAAAACAGGACAGGACGGGGCATGCATAGCCCCAAGATGATCCTCTGCAATAACTGTGGTGCCGAAATCGTGGCAGATGCGAGCGATCTTATCTACAAAGTACTCGATAAACCGGTCACAGCGGTCGCTGGATTGCTCCAGGTCCAAGCGGAGGCAGGCAGGACCGACCAAGCCTTTCACCACCCAGAAAAGCTCCGCTGGATGTGACTTTGCAGATGCAATAAGAGCAGCAAAGAACTGCTTCTTTGCTGCCTGCACCGCCACAGTATAAGCCTTTAAACTGCTCTTATGCTGCGATCGATCATACTGGTCGCGAGTCCGGCGCCACCGCCGCTCTAACCGCCTGCTCTCCCGCTTCAAGCACCGCAGACCCTCAGTAAACCAAGGAGACCTGCGGGAGACTCAAGAGGGCAGCGGACGCCTGGGAGCCACCCTGTCTATGATCTCGGCCAACAAGGTGTTCCAGAAGGCTACGAGACCATCGACAGAGCGGGTGTCAAGGTCCAGGGGAAATATCAAGGCCTATGCTATATGTGCTCGCACCAAAATACCTATGCAAGCCCCACTAGGTCTTCTCTACCTCGCCACTGCTTCCTCCTGCCCCTGGCGGAGAGTGGGCCTTGACTTCATAGAAGAATTGCCCCCCTCTTGGGGCTATGATACCGTCTTTGTGATTGTAGACTATTTTACGAAATTGGCTCATTTCGTCGCCTGCAAGGGCCTCCCTACGGCACCACGTACGGCACTCTTATTCCTGCGACATGTAGTAAAACTTCATGGATGGCTGGCTGAAATCATTAGCGATCGTGGGACACAGTTCGTCTCGTGCTTTTGGACAGCCCTCTTCAAGGCCCTACGTGTAAAATTGAAACCTTCAACGGCCTACCATCCTCAAGCCAATGGACAGGTAGAATGAGTAAACCAAAATTTTGAACAGTACCTGTGATGCTACATTGACTATTTTCAAGACGACTGCCATTCCTGGCTACCAATGGCAGAATTTGCCTACAATAATGCCCTAAATGCCTCCCTTGGGAACTCTCCCTTCTACATGACCTACGAGTACCACTCACAGATAAGTTCACCCGACCTCCCCGCATCTTCCGTTCCTGCTGCCGGGGCACTTGCTCAGCAAATACAACAAGTTCATGCCCTGGCTAAAACTACCTTGGAGAAGGCCCAACAGCGTTACAAGATGTACATTGACCGACACCGACGGCTGGCCCCGCAGCTACAACCAGGAGATTTGATCTGGGTCGATCGCCAAAACTACCCCTCCAAACATCCTTTACCTAAACTTGACCATAAGTACTTCAGACCTTTTCCCATTCTCCACCAAGTGAACAAAGTCACTTTACCCTACAGCTTCCTCCCCGTTTACGTATACATCCTACATTTCATGTTTCTCTCCTTAAACCCGCTACCCTGCTGGATTCCCCTGACGCCTTTGGGGAAGACGTTGAACCACGACCGGTCAGCCTTGGAGCTGACTACGATCCCATCCTGGATCCCAAATTATGCCATGGACAGCTGCACTATCTCATAGATTGACAAGGTTTTGGCCTGGACGAGCACTCCTGGGAGCCCGCAACTAATGTTCAAGCACCGCGGCTCCATCGCCTTTTTCACCAAAGACATCCAGAGAAGCCCGGACCTGCCTGGCACCTGCGGGGGGGCAGTCGAGGGGGGGGGTACTGTCAGCTGCCACCACCACAGAACCTACCAGCTGCTCCTGATGGCACCAAACCACGCCCCCCATGTCGACAGCCGCAACATGTCATGGGGCACAGAGCCTCCCTCACTCTCGGACACCACAGCAAACCCTGACACAGGGCCCAGCAGCGTGAACCCTTCAGAGCCCACCCCCAGCACAGCAGGACCACGCCCCCCTCTGTGGCGCTCGGCACGCCTCCGGGCACGCTCAGAGGGTGGGGCCTGCACCTTATCTGCCGGCGCTGCAAAGGATGCAGTGCCGATGAACAGAGCTGTGTGTTCAGAGAGACTGGCCCCTGCCTGAAGCTAAGTGATTGCGCTTGATTTGTTGTTTATGTATTGTGCTCCCTACCTGCCTAGATCCCCAGTGCCTGCTCCTAGTCCCCTTCCCTCCCCTACCTGGTTACAGTTTAGAGTTGTCTCCCGTTGAGTGTCATGAGTACCTGGCCTTAACCCTTTCCTATGAGAGACTGCGTGAGTTGTTTGAGCCTGCGGGCATTTGGTTCTCCCTTCTCCTCCTGGGTTCCTCCATTCTCCTCCCCCCACTTGTGGTGTGAGTCCCCTTTACCTGGTTCCTCCTGCCTTGGGCCTTGTTCCCCTGTAACCCTTACACCCCCCCTGCACAAGGTCTTTCATCCCCCCTGCCGTATATGTGTTGGTGTGCATGGTGCCCCCCCCCCTTCTATAGCTCTGTGCCCTATGATGATAGGGGCCTAACTTCCTGGTGCAGCAGCATGTGGAAGGGCCCACATACTATCCTGACGGGCATTTTTCCCAGCATTCCCACAGACAGACCAGTTCCGAGTGTCTGTGAATGACGTGAAGGACCCCCCTCCTCTCCTGTCTCTTTCCCTCCTCCCCCCCCCGTGATACTGATTTACATTCTTAAAGCTGGTGCTAGACACACTCACACCTTTTTGAAAGACCTCTGGTTACATATCAATGCCCCTTTAGGAAGCTGTGTTGCTCCTATTTCACAATGTCTCAGATTGGTTTCTACAGCTTAACAGTACATGTTACAAACTGGTTTCTATAAATTAACAGTGCATGTATGTTCCCTCTGGTCATGTGTGCCCCTGTGTTCCTTCGTGACACAGTTCATTTGTGCCCCCATAATCCATTCATGCTGCTCCCACTCCATAATCAGTTCATTTGTGCCCCCAATAATCAGCTTCACCACCCCATAACCATTGTGCCCCCAGCCCCATAATTAGTTTATGCTGCCCCCATGCCCGCTCCAACCCCCGCCCTTCCCAGCTGTGCAGAACGGCAGCGGGCCCCACCCACCTGCCCAGCAAGCCCTCCCTCCCCTCCTGCTTCCCCCCATATCTACTGGTGGTGTGGGCTGGCTCGGTGGCAACAGTGGCTGAAGCAGTGACTGGGCCAGTGTTGCTGCTTCCACCAGGCCTCCCACTCCCACCACTCTGTCATTTTCCCTGGGCAGGCGGCCGCCTTAGGAAGCCTTGCCTTGCTGCTGCAGCCCGGTGCTGGTTTCCCCATCCCCCGTGGCACTCCGGCTTGAATTTGTGCGCTGCCAGCACTGGAAGCACCTGATTTAGGCAGTTGCCAAGGCCCCAGGAAACCCAAGCCACAGCGCCGTAGGGGGTGGGGGGAGACCAACACCGGACTGCAGCAACAAGCAAGGCAAGGCTTGCTAAGGCGGCAACGCAGCCGCCTGCCCAGGAAAAGTAGAGAGAAGCAGGAGTGGGCTGGAAGGAAAAAGAAATGTAACTGGGCTCGGCGGCCCCTGGTGGCTGGTGGCCCTTGGCATAAAGCCAGGGTGGCTCGATGGGCGCTACGCATCTGTTCTCTCTACCCATCAGGAAAGTGCTTCACATTAGCTATCCCATTTTGCTTGCCAGTAGCAGAGCACCATGGATAAAAAGGCTGACCCGGAGTGCAGAAGGCGGGACCACCAGGGAGAGGCAAGTAGGCTGCAAGTGTGTCTCTGGGCTTGCTCCAAGACAAGGGAGCTGGAAACCTAGTCCAGGTCCTTCAGGGCTGCCCTAGATCTAGCATGGCCAGGATAGTCAAGCCATGTGGCTAGGAGCCTAGGGAGTGGGCTTGCCACCCCAGAGAGGAATCCCTCACTGTAGAAGGCTTTACCGTATTTATGTATTGGTGCCCTATGCAGCCCTGAAACATACATTTATGTGCCCTTCTGGGGACTCTGCACCGTTCTGATGACTGTGAACCACGGTGTCAGTGGTGTAATTGGCCCATGATCCTCTGACTACTTGTCCTGGTGCAGCACAAGCTTGTTAAAAGCATCTTTCATAAACATGCATTGTACCATGCTTTCACTTAGTAATTTAGGCTCTTTTAGCACTGATGTCCCTGGCTTTAAGCCCCTGAAGTCAGTGGGACTACTTGTATGCCTTGTTTAAGTACCATGCTTGTTGAATTGATTGTCATGCAAAATTCTGCATTCCCTCAATGGGTAAAAACAGACGAGACAGTGGCGTGCTGTGACCCATGTTTTCACGCTTTGGTCCATGAGCCACCCATGAGTCTGTTCAGGGCCCGCCAGATGTTCACCTGGGATTGCTTGGGCCATGCCGAAGGCTAGCCCAGGCTCTGACCCTTGGATTATCTCTAGGTCACAGCCCAGGCTAGGCTGCACCTGATCGGGGCAAAGCGGGCCACAGCGGGCTATCGTGTGGCGTGGCCTGCCATGACCTGGCCTGGATCGGGTCCGCAATGACTGGCCACCCTGGCTGCCCATTGTGTGTGGGGGGGGGGCTTCAGGGGCGGGGTCATCCGGCTACCCATTCCTGTGTGTTCCCACCCTCCCCAGCGGCCCGGCTGCAGGAACGTGTGGTGTGTGGCCCTACCCGGTCTGGAGTCTGGACCATCCAGACCCAGGCTGGGTTGCTGCACAGTCACTTCTGTTTCCACCCAATGTAGCTAATAAATCCAGAATTTGGCCTAGAGAAATATCTGAGTAACACGAAACATGCTTGTCTCAGCTGCCGAAAGTTAGGTGTGGGATTAAGCACTTTATTGAGCCAAACACCGTGGTTTTTTCCATGTGTGGAATGTAAAGAATTACCTTCCATCAGAATTTCCCCGTGCTAGGGGATTTGTAACTAAAGTTATTTCATGCAAAGCCTCTTCCTAAACTAGAGATAGAGAGAGAGAGAGAGAGGCAGGGCTTATTGGCCAAGGTGTGGGGTCTGTCCCTCTATTCTTGCACTGTCGGGAGATATACAACACCCACCCACCCCCTTGTAAATACATATTGGCAAACTGGCTATAAAAAGGCTAGCAAAATTGTCCAAGCTCAGAGAGCAAGGCCTAGTCAGAGGCAGAAACAGAATTTGGGAGTCCTGAACTAAGCTGGAGTCCACACTCCCTCATTATAGGATGTCCATAAGGAAAGGGTGGCCTCCATTTCTGTAACTGGACTCATACGGAACCAGTGGAGCCTGATTCACAAAGCATTAGGGAGGGAGGGGTTTTTAAGGCACTAAACCGGGAGTTAGACACTTAACTTACGCTACCCTTTGTGTCTTTGATAATCTCCTCTTCCAACACAGGCGAGAGCTACTTCGGCAGCAGGTTTTTTTTAAAGCAGACCTACAGTTAAGCCGCCTTGGTTTCTCAAGATAAAACATCTGCCATCACCTCTTCCCCCCCTCCCCCCCCGACTTATTGAAGCAGTGGACTTATCCCTTAGCATGCCGCGCCACTGCACAAATTTCAGATGCTCCAGCCGCTCATGACGATCTGCTTCAGATTCTTCTGAATACAAATTCTTCAAACTGATTAGTAATTTTAATAGGATCATGAACATAATCTCCCCCAGGAGTCTAAATCTTCATAATTTCTTGGGAAGCCACTCACTTTGCTGCCCTCTCACCCACCTCCTTGGTAGTAATTATGCTTGCTCTGCAAAACAGCTCTCTCCTCTAGACATGTTTAAAATGAATTAATTTGCAGATTTTTGTTGAGGAGTTTGCAAGAAGCAGATGGGGTGACCATGTCTTATGTGCACCAGTTCCAGCTGTTTAACTTCCTCTTCAAGGGCAGCTAATTTCTCCTTCAAGACTTCTCCCTTCCCCACTGCCTTTGAAACAGCATGGTTAGTGCAGAGAAATCTGACCATTCATGCAAGCTTTCCACTTGTTCTAAGGGATTGCGGTCAACAATGCAAGGGAAATATTAATCAATAAAATGCATAGTCAAAACTAGGGGTGAAATGAGAATCAAAAAAATCATCTCACTGTGAAAGTCTTGCGAGAATCAAGAATCAGGGTTGAGATCTCTACAAGATTTCTTGCTCCCCCTCTCCCTCCAGCACGGCTTGCAGCCCAGGTTGGTCTCCCAGTCCGGAGAAGTTAAAGAGGAAAGGATAAGGAAGCCATGCCTTTTCCTCCCCGACCCTCAAGTGCCAAGGCATGGCCAGAGAACTCCACACCTCACATTTCCGGTGCACCCGACACCTCCTTCTCTTCCAACCCCCAGCCCCCAAAGCAGCTTATCGCTATGCCGTCCTGCCATTCTCCACCCCCACAAACACTCTTCCCTTCCCAGAAGAAGCATGGAAAGCATAGTTTATGAAAAATTAAAGAACTGTATTGAAAATTTGATTATAACTGTTACTTCTTGTGCCTGCTCCTTTTGGGGGCAACTGGGCATGCTTGCTTGGAGGGTGGGGGGGACATTTTCCACAGAGGATCCCACTGTGAAGGAGCATTGTGCAGGAGGTGTGCGGGAATGACTGGCAGAGGGGAGACATGCCTGGCCCAGGAACTAATTGTTCCTTGGTGCAGTGCAGAGAGAGTGTGGGTGCTTTCCCTGGGAGGCGGATTGCTGGGGGAACCAGGGCGGGCAGTTGGATTTAGGCCTGAAACGAGAAATCTTGGTGAGTGCTGCTTCCCTTGCAAGCAGGGTTTGCTGAGATGTGTGCAACATGGAAACTTACCAGCTTTCGTGCTGGTTTTGCCATTTTCTGTTCTTTTCTTTTTTTTTGGCAAGTTGAACGGAGCTGCAACGGGCTGGTTCCAAGCCCCGTGTGTGCCCCGCGTGAACCCCCAGGAGCTGTGGAGATGAAAACGTGCCAGCTAAGCACCGGGGATGTACTGGAAATGGCCATAAAAGTGCTGTAAAACCACCGTAAAACTGTTGAAGATTTCCAGAAAGTAACAAAAAAAAATGGCAGAAATGCAGAATCACTGGAAACTGACGAAGTACTGATGGACACTCGCAAGCACTCCCAAAAGGTTGGTATTTCGCTTTGGAACAGGAACAATTGCTCTCATCTCAGCCCTAGTTGGGTTCCACGTAGAGGGCTATGAACTGCCAATGAGGGTTAGGAAATGGCACCTGCTCCTGAGCAACAGTGCTCATGGACACGGCAACAACAGGCTTGAGCAGGGAGCTCGGGAGCTGAATGGACTGGGACAGGTTGCTTTGCATCTGTGCCCACAACTCACTCATCTCATTGCTTGCCGTCTCAATCACACTGTCTGCTGCCAGAGGCACGCCCAGTGCCCCTCCTTCCACTGGCGGTCCAGGTGGGCCTCAACAGCAAAGGCCTTGCATTCTGAGGTGTTCTGCCATACCAGCTGCCTGTGCTCCCTGGCCATGCTGTTAATGGTGTCGTAAAACTTGACTGCCCACCACACCACATGGTCTTCCGAAGCAGCTCCCTTGCCAGATCCGCCCTGTGCCGCTGGTTGTGGACCTACAGGTCCTGGTTCCTTTGGGTGCTTGTGGCAGGGGGTTCCATCCGCGCCCATTGCATTGGCAGACCCGTAGCAAGGCAACAAGAAAAAACATTAGTTCAAACCACCCGGCCCGCCCGAAGGGAAGCAGGAATGAGTACCTAGCCGGTGGCTGCCACAGAGGTGTCCCAGCGCCACGCAGTTTTCCTCCCACAACCACTGTAAAGAAATACAGAAATCAACCACTGGAAATCGTTATTGGAATATGCCAGCAGGTGGCCTTGCTGCTACTTCAGCCACATTGCTGCTGCTATCTCCACATGGCTGTATTAGCAAGAGCAGCCACAGGCCCTCATGAAAATCAATTCAGTGAGTCTTAACTTGATTTTGGTTTTTACTGATTTCTGGTGGGGCTTAGCCCCACTTGCCCCTAATGAGCGGCTATCACCCTTGGGTTTCCTTCCATCTCTATGATTTTATACATTTACTTAAGAACTGAAAGTACAACAACAAAACTTCTTAATTCTTCAAAGACAAACGTCTGTATTTTTCGCTGTATTTTCATGGAAGAAGAATGAAAAACCAGGCATTTCAACAGCTGCAAATTTCTGAGGGGAAAAAAAAAAAAAGCTAAACCTTTGTTTTCATTTAAAAATTCATTTTTTATTTTTTTTTATTTTTATCAGCTGGAATCATTATTGTATTGTTCATCTTTTTGTGACTGTATTAAGCGTGCTAATTTTTGTTCAATATTTATTGCTAGTAGAAAATTATTACCTAGGACTAATCATTACATTTCCAGCTACTACAAGTAGTGTTTCTGCTCCACTAGCAATTCTAGAGCAATCAGACATACAAATCTCAGGAACTCACCAGCCTTGACCTTAGACCTACTTCTATGGTGACCACCTTCCTCTGAACTTTCACCAAGAGGGGGCAGGGCCACATCAGTGGGGAGGAGCAAACAAATTGTCACACCCCCTTTCTGAAGTTAAACCCACTCATTACATAGCATTGTGACATTGCAATACTCCCCAAGGAGAGGACACAATTAGAAAGGAGCAGAACAAAGAAGCTTTTACTCCACTTTCTGACATAGCCCCACCCCCTTATTGAGCGCCATGATGCTCCATAGGGGTGGGCCATGTCAAAAAATGGACGGGAAAGGCCTTATTGCCCCCCAAAAAAACCTTGGCCCTTTTCACACAAGATGCCCACACCCATCTCGAGATGGGTGGAGGTGCCCGTGGGAATGCCGCGGGGGATGGGTGGGGGTGCATGCGCTCTCCCGTGCTACACCCACCTCCACCCATCACCCACCCATGGAGCAATGGGTTCCAGTGCGCAATGCTCCATGGGTGGAGGTAGGTGGTGATGGGTGTGCACCTGTTGGAAAGGGAGCACACCCACCGTGGTTGCGCACCCATCCTCCCACCGACCATGATCCATTTAAAAAGGGCTCTTGATTTTTCTGGGTTATTGGGAGCACCTGTGGCTGACATGGATAATCAGGGCTTTCCATGGAACTCAGAGATTCTGAGTCAAAAACTAGAGAGGGGGCAACCCTGTCTACTGTAGCTCAAGGGCAATCAGGAGCCTTATAGTCCGGTAGATAAATATGACTTTAGGACTATACCTAGTTTTGTTGTCTATAGTTTATACTTTTACTGATTAATTTATTTATTTTATTTATTTATTTTATAAATTTATACCCCGCCCCTCCTGCAATGCAGCTCAGGGCGGCTTCCAGCATAAAAACAGTAAAATACAATAAAATACATCTAAAAACAATCAAATATTAAATATTAAATATTAAAACAGGGCTAGACAAAAACAAATGGGATGGGGGCTAAAAACCTCCCTCCCCACCCTCCCTCCCAAAGGCCTGGGCAAACAGCCAGGTCTTACAGTTTCGCCGAAATGTTAAAAGGCTAGGGGCCAGGCGAGCTTCCTCCGGGAGGGAGTTCCACAGCCGCAGTCCCACCACCGAGAATGCCCTCTCCATCGTGGCCCCCCGCTTAACACGGGGGACCTCCAGGAAGGCACCCCCGGCAGACCGCAGGAGCCGCTCTGGGGCACGAAGGGCGAGGCGGTCCCTAAGGTATGAGGGGCCGAGACCGTATAGGGCTTTATAGATCATCATCAGGACCTTGAACTTACACTATCGGCAGCCAGTGCAGAGCTCGGAGCACCGGTGTAATGTGCTCCCGGCGACCCGTCCCCGTAAGAAGATGAGCCGCCGCATTTTGCACCAGCTGCAGCCTCCGAGCCAAGAACAAGGGAAGCCCCACGTAGAGCGCATTGCAGTAGTCGAGCCTCGAGGTGACAAAGGCATGGATGAGGGAGGCCAGGTCCGGGCCAGAGACATACGGACGCAGCCTACGTACAAGATAAAGCTGGCGGAAGGCAGCCTTAGCGACTGCCTCCACCTGCCACTCCAGACGCAGGTCTGCGTCCAATATGACCCCCAGACTCCGAACCTGCTGAGCTACAGGAGGTAGGAAGGGGTATATATTTCCTAAAATAGCTGGGTGACACCCTGTCAACATTGAGCAATTTGAGAACTGAACGATTTTCCACCTCCACTAGTAAATTGCTGAAATGTCTCGAGATATTGAAATCATTCGTCATTGGACAACCAAAATCAATACTCATACACACAATGTATATAGTAAATACTATCTTTAATAGAAATGCAAGTTATGTTATTAAAAGTAAGTTAATGTAATACAAGTGTTTCACTTGGAGGTAATAAATAGTACCCAAAAGGTGCACCTTACTTCCGTATTATAACAATCACCCCACTTTCTATGCTTGTTTCTGCATTTATGTAGACCTTTAATATTTGTTTGAGATGCAATTACAGTTATGTTTTATTACACAAATCACTCAGAAAATATGTCTAATCCGACGCTTCTTCGTGTTCATATTTTCAATTTTCATATTTGTTATTTAGTCATTTCCTGACCTTGGGACACACATTTTAGACTAACTTTTTTGTTTTGTGTCTGATTTTAATGGACAGATTGTACCCCTCACCCAGGGAAATATGCCTGCCAAAGTTCAGAAGGACTAGACGAAGGGTCTTGATTTTATAAGCATTATGGTTTGTGATCCATTTCTGGCTGTAACTTCTTTTCTGCACATCCAATTTAATTTATTTATTTATTATCAACATTGAATATTCCACCCCCTCCTGCCAAACGGCAGCTTGAGGCGGCGTAGAAATATCATAAAACTATAAAATACCGTATAAAATACAATATAAAATCTAAATAATATAAGTACACAAACACTGATGGAGCTAAAAAAAACACCCAAAACCCAACCCTCCCACTCACTACCCACCTCCCCAACCAAAAGCCCGGCAGAAAATCCAGATCTTACACTGTTGTCAAAAGGAGGGGAGGTCCGGGGCCAGGCGGACTGCCACCAGAAGGGAGGTCTACAGACTTGGGACAGCCACCAAAAACGCTGTTCCCATGGTTGCCACCCGAGAAAGTCAGTTTGAATGGGATTAGATTGTACCCCTCACACGAATAATCTGTGCCAAGTTTCAGAAAGATTGGGTAATGGGTTCCTATTTTATAAGCAATTTCTGTTTTGTGGTTTGCGCACACAGTTATAGCTACAAATGTGTGCGTAAACCAAAAAACCTTAATTGCTTACAGAATTGGGACCCTTTATCCAATCTTTATGTAATTTGGTAGGGACGACCCCCCTTGGGTAAGGGGTACAATCAGTCCAAATTTCAAGCAAATCAGATAAACGATGAAGTTACAGCCGGAAATCAATTTTCCATAGACATCCATTGGAAAACATTTTAAAGTCGGCCTATTGCATTAGGGTCCTTACCTATAACTGACTCAAATCAATAATTCCTTTTTTTTTTGTGCAATATTTTGAACCATTACAGAGTAGGGGGCACATTGGGCAATAATTAAAACTGCTCAAGGGTGACATGTTGTCACCCGCCATTTTCTCATAATGTATGCCCCAGAGATCTTAAATAGCACAAATTTGGAACTATAGACAATAATTCCAACTTGAGCACCTGCATTCTGCCAGACTATTAGTCACACTGTTGCAGCATCACTCTGGACCACCAGGGGAACTGCAGCATGTTCAGTTTCACTGGCTGCTCTGCCCCAAACCAGCACCCCATCCACTCTTCAGTTGGCCGTACAGCGGGCCTGGTCTAAGCAAGCAGATGATCATTTGACCTGCTGCTGCCACCCATGGATCCATGCTATGTATTACCTTGTTTGTCTTCTAGTCTCTGTCGAGCTCTTTGGTCTACCTGTTCTTTCTCCTTAGTTCCTGGCCTATGTTCATGTCTTGGTTTCCACCAGACTCTTTACTTCCCTGATTCTTGCGTCTGCCCTGTGCTTCACCACTGATACTAAGCCTAGCCTCAACTGTGATCCTGTACCTGAGGTGGATTCTCTTTGCCCTTTGGCCCAGTGTGACCACCAGCTATAAGTTCTGGCTATGAGCCATCCAATCACCTCCGCTTCTGGCCTGACTCATCCCTGATCAGTTCTAATGTAAACTCCATGCAAGGGGGCATGGCCAGGGTTCCCCCTCCCCACGCTTCCTGCTTGCTTGGCCCGGGGAAAGGATTGAAAGGCGGCATGCATCCCCACAGACCGCATGGTGAAGGGCTGCGCTAAAGGACCCTTGGGTGTGGCCCTTGGTGGGGCTATTGAGGGGTTGGGGAAAACCCTGGGGACGAGTTGTTTTACTTGGTGGGCGATGTTGTTGTATCCCTCTGGAACTTATTGTGTGGGTGGTGGTGTTGGATTCTTGGGAGACTAGCTGGGTTGTGGTGTGTGGTGGACTATTTTTATAATATATCTGGTGGGCAGATATATATTTGGTGGTGGGGTTTCTGGGTGGAGCTTAGGTTAGGGGGGTTATTTTGGGGGGTGGGTTTAGTGGGGTGAGGCCTGTCCCCCTCATGAGAGGAGGGGTTGAGGGTGAAAATGAGTTAGGATGGTTGGGATTCCCCCCCCCCATGTGAGGGGGGGTTGATCCCTTGAGGGATTGGGTATGTATTCCCTTGTGAGGGGGAGATATCTCCCTTGCCTGCTGGTTGGGACTGTCACAGGGAAGGGGAGCCAGAGGGGGCATGGGTCGGGAATGGGATGGGGGGACCACAGCCATTGGGTTCGTGATGGACCAGGGTAACTATGGTCCTTCTGGCGGTACCATTCAACCTGCGAGACAGGAGAGGCGCTTGGTGTCTGTTCTCCTCACTGGCCCCTGGTCAGGTGGTTCAAGGTCTAGGGGCCCCAGAACTGAGTCTGATGCTGCTTAAGATGTGGTCAGTTGTAAACAAGTCAACTACGGTCTGGGAGTTAATCCTGAACCAGGCAGCCAACCTTGTGTGCATTACGGAGACCTGGCTGGACACTGAGTTGGGGCCAATTTTGGCTGACCTTGTTCCAGCCAGGTACTTGGTACAGTAGCAGCCACATCCTGAGGGACTGGGGGGGGGGGCAGCAAGGCAGTTTAGCCATTATTTTTGGGACACCTGGTCCGTTAGGCAATCTCTGGTGCAAATTTTGCCAGGTGTTGAGGGCCTACATCTTGTGGTTGATTTGGCCAGAGACAGATTGGGGGTGCTGCTAGTATACCGGGCACCTTCCTGTACTGCAGCATCTCTCCATGCTCTAGCAGAGTTCGTGTTGGCGGTGGACTTGCGGTCCCCAAGGACAGTGGTCCCTGGGGGACTTCAACATACACGCCAACACTGGTTTTGGGGGAGGGTGGAGCATGAGTTCAAGGCCACCATGGCAGCCCTGGGCCTGTCTCAGGTGGTAAATGGTCCGACTCACAAGGGGAGGGGGGGGCATACTTTGGACCTATTTTTTTCCACCAGCCTTGAGGCGGGGGATCCGTTGGTGGGGGTGTGTCACTGATGCCCTTGTCATGGATGGATCATTACCTCCTACGGGCTGGTCTCCTGGCACATGTCAGTCCCCGGAAAGGTGCTGGACCAGTTCGGTTGGTCCATCCCCGGAGGCTTATGGAACCGGATCAGTTCTAGAACACCCTAGAGGAATGACCCCAACCATGACGGCTGTTCACTCAATGACCTTGTGGCTCTCTGGAACACCTTGTTGAGTGAGGCCATTGACTGGATGGCTGCTAGGCGTCCGCTCCCTGGGCGTTGGCAATGCAGGTCCCCGTGGTTTATGGAGGACCTGTGGCAGCTGAAGCAGGAGGGGAGGCAGTTGGAGAGACAGTGGCACCAGACTGAAAATGACAGATTACAGCATAGAGGTAGTTTAAAAGCCTATGCCGTGGCTGTGCAAGCAGGAAAGAAGAGGTTCTTTGCTGCTCTCATAGCATCCGCTAAGTCTCATCCAGCAAAGCTTTTCCAGGTGGTGAGAGGGCTGGTCAGTCCAGCCTCCCTCTGCCTGGAAGGGGAGTTTTACAGAGCTCATGTGACATGTTTATTGACTATTTTGACTATTTTGTGTATAAAATCACTCGCATTCACCTTGACTTCGATGCTGGATTTGTGGCAGTAGGAGAACCAGAGGATATGGATGCTCTGCTCTGTCCAGTTTTGTGGGATCAATTTCAGTCGGTGTCATCCACTGATGTGGGGGATGTCCTTGGGGTGGTTAGAATCACGTTTTGTGAATTAGATCCATGCCTGTCCTGGCTGCTTAAGGCCAGCTGGGAGACATTGGGGCTGTTGCTGGATGGGGTGGTCAGTGCCTCCCTCTGGGAGGGCAGAGTTCCAGAGTAGCTTAAGGAGCCAGTGGTGCGGCCTCTGCTCAAGAAACCATCGCTTGACATTGACTCCCTCGCCAGCTATCAGCCTGTATCTTAGGGAAGATTATTGAACGGGTGGTGGCTCAGCAGCTTCAAGGTCATCCATCAGTTTTCTTGATCCCTCATGGTCTGGCTTTCATCCGGGACAGGTTATGGCACTAGGGATGTGCAAACGTGGTTTGGAAGTTCGGGGTTTGGCCTGAACTCAGCCAGTTCGGACGGCTGAACAGAACGGCCGAACAGAACGCCAAAACCCCCAAACAGTTCGGCCATATTCGGATGAGTTTGAGCGGGAAAAAACCTGGCTGGCAGGCCCAATGGGGTGGGGGGTAGGGAAGCTGAGGAGGGGTGGAGAGAGGCTTGGGGCGAATTCACACGTGCAGCAATTATCTGGATTTTTAAAAACTGGTTCTCAATAGTTCGCTGTTAACAAGTCCTGTTGCATTCACATGCATGCCATACCGATTTTAAGTACAGCGAAATAATGCATTCAGACCTTCTTGTAGTGCGTGCTTACCCGGCTGCTCAGTACGGTTCAGTTACAGGAAGTGGCCTGTGGGGAGCCAGAAGGTTGCTACTTTGTAGCAAAGTACAACTTTGCTACAACCTTTGCTGCAACTTTGCAAACTTTGCAACAACCTTTGCTACAACCTTTGTAGCAAAGGTTGCTACTTTGTAGAATCAGGGAGTAAAGAGGGAGAGCCTGAGGCTGCTGGAAAGAAGCCCCTCGCATTCTCTCCCTGGTTTCTTTCCGGTATCCCGCTGCTGCTACTGCTGCAGCACTACGGTAGAGGCAGAGGCAGATGATTGAAAGTCCCTTGGAGGGAAGAACTTTTTTGGGGAGAAGCATGGAGGGGAAACATGGAGGGGAAGAACTTTTTTGGGGAGAAGCTGGCTGCAGCCTGCACCCAGCGAGGCAACTACAGGGCTCCAGCTGGTCTCACTGCTTCCGGTAGGGGCAGGAGTAAAACAGCGCACTTGGAAGCACGGTTGCATTCACATCAGAAAAGATTACACACTAGTTAAAACCAGTACGATGTTGCTTTCACACTGCTGTTAAGTGCGGATTTATTGAAAACGGACAGCAAAAAGGTAGGTTTGAGTAGCTTTTCAACACACATTGCTTTAGTGCGATATTGACTCCATTTAATCAAATTTAAGTGTTCAGACAGGCATGAAACATTCGTTTTTTTTAAAAAAATCGCACAAATCAGAACGTCTGAATCCCCCCTTGGACTAGCAGCCAGCATACCCAATCACCATCCTTCTTTTCCTCAGAAAACTGACTTGGAAGTCTGTGATTGGCCATGGGCTAGGCTGCACAGAGCCAATGGGGTTTGTGGTAAGGCGGGTGCAGCAAGTAACAAAAGTCATTGCCCTTCTCTCCCCGCCCCCCTTCCATATCATTCTGAGATAGCCACTGATCCTGTCAGCAGGCGTTTTCAGAACTCTCCCTCTCCCAGCAGTTTGTGTTCCTCTCAATCCATTGCCATCCTCCTTCTATTTCACCCATTTCCACACATTTACCTCCATAGTTTCATTTATTTAGATTAGATTAGATAGATTTAGGTGTTATACCCGGCATCAAGAAGCAGTCACTCCAGTCCCAGGTTCCACCATCAGGGTTCTGAGGCCTACATTACAGGTAGGGAGGGCTGTCCATCCACTTCCTCCAGAAGCTGCCACTCTAGTCCCAGGACCCACCCATCAGGGTTCTGGGACCGTCATTCTGCTCATGGGGAGCTGTCATTCCATGGCATCAAGAAGCAGCCACTCCAACACAAGGACCCACCATCAGGGTTCTGGGGCCTACGTTACAGTCAAGGGGAGCCATCATTCCACAGCATCAAGAAACAGCCACTCTAGTCTCAGGACCCACCATCAGGGTTCTGGGGCAGTCATTCCACTCATAGGGACCCATCATTCCACCGCATCAAGAAACAGCCAGCCACTCCAGCCCCAGGATGGTGGACCCACCCTCAGGATTCTGAGACCTACATTACAGGCAGTAGTCCCAGGACCCACCATCAGGGTTCTGGGGCCATCATTCCGCTCATGGGGAGCCATCATTCCACCGCTTCAAGAAACAGCCAGCCACTCCAGCCCCAGGACCCACCGTCAGGGTTCTGGGGCCTACGTTACAGGCAGGGAGGGCTGTCATTCCACGTCATCCAGAAGCTGCCACTCTAGTCCCAGGACCCCCACCGTCAGGGTTCTGGGGCCGTCATTCCGCTCACAGGGAGCTTTCATTCCACTGCATCAAGACGCAGCCAGCCACTCCAGCCCCAGGACCCACCATCAGGGTTCTGGGGCCATCATTCCACTCACAGGGAGCTGTCATTCCACCGCATCAAGAAGCAGCCACTCCAGCCCCAAGATCCACCATCAGGGTTCTGGGGCCTATGTTCCAGGAAGGGAGGGCTGTCGTTCCACTTCACTGTCTGAAGATGCTCCACCAATGCCAGCCAGCCTACAACGCCCAGCCAAGTAGGGGTGCCAGCCACCAAGCCCTGGCCGGGCCTCTGCTGCTGCTCCACCAATGCCAGCCATCCTGCAATGCCCGGCCAAGTAGGGGTGCCAGCCGCCGTTACTGTGCCCTGGCAATCCAATGTCTGCTGCTGCTGGTATTGCACATCAGCCATTTGCTCCTCCTTCTTGTAGACGGGCATAGCTCGGATGAGTGCGCCGGCGGGCGGAGGCTGGGCGTCCACAAGATTCACCACCGGGCAAGGCTTGCCCAATTTGCACTAGAGCTTCTTGAGACTGGTCGAGTATGATGCCAGCCTGCAATGCCCAGCCAAGTAGGGGTGCCAGCCACCAAGCCCTGGCCGAGCCTCTGTTGCTACTCCACTGATGCCTGGCAGCCTGCAACGCTCGGCCTCTGCTGCTGCTGCTGCTGCTGGGTCTCAGATAGCCAGCCATGTCCCCATGGGCACCCCCGGGGGCCATGTGCCGAGCATGCCTGCCCAGGCAAGCCGGGGTGCCAAGCCCCAAGTCTTCCCGATCTCTGCTGCTGCTGCTGCTGATGCTGCTGTGTCTCCGACAGCCTGCCATGCCTCCATGGGGCCCCCTGAAGCGCCCCAAGCCTCTGCCATTGCCAAACTTTCAGAATGTTCCACGGGACCGGAACCCACAAACCCGAACTAAGTTTTTAGTCTTAATGTCTGAACTCCAGTCTGTTCGCACATCCCTATATGGCACTGAGATTGTGCTTGTGGTCTTTGTTGACGACCTCCATTGTGAGGTGGATCGAGGTTGGTCGACTTTGTTGATCCTGTTAGATCTATCAGCTGCATTTGACATGGCTGATCATGAGATGTTGGTGTGGCCTGCTTGCGGGACTGGGAAGGGGTTGGCGGAATTGTTCTTGAATGGTTCTGCTCTTTTCTGTCTGGGAGGACTCAGTGGGTGGTGCTGGGGGACTGTTCTTCATCTCCCTGGGGCCTCATGTGTGGATTGCCACAAGGTTAAATTCTGTCCCCTCTCTTGTTCACCGTGTATATGCAGCCTTTGGGTGAGGTCGTGAGAGGGTTTGATGTCTGGTGTCATCAGTATGCTGATGACACCCAACTCTGCCTCTCCTTTTCTGCTGGCCCAGGCCTGGCAGTCTTGGTGCTTATTCAATGTTTGGTGGCTGTGAGGAACTGGATGGGGGAGAGCCATCTGAAATTGAATCCTGACAAGACAGAGGTGATGCCGGTGGGTGGGGCTAGGGAGTTGGTGACTCCCATCCTTGATGGAGTTCGCCCTGTACTAGCCCCCCAGGCTCGGAGTCTGTGGGTGCTCCTCGACGCACAGCTTCACCTGGATGTCCAGGTAGCAGCTGTGACAAGGAGCACCTTTGGTCAGTTACATCCGATATATCGGCTTTGACTATATATCTCGGACTCTGAGCTGGCCACCATCAGTCATGCCTTGATCACCTCAAGACTGGACTACTGCAATGTCCTCTACGTGGGGCTACCCTTGGTGATGGTTCGGAGACTGCGGCTGGTGCAGAACATGGTGGCCCATCTCCTTATGGGAACAGGGTACCGAGAGCACATAACACCAGTGCTCCGTTCATTGCACTGGTTGCCTATAGTCTTCTGGGCCCAATCCAAGGTGTTGGTTCTGACCTATAAAGCCCTATATGGTCTGGGCCCTGCCTATCTGCGTGACTGCCTCATTCCTCTGGGTCCTGGATCGGCCCCTGTGGTCGGCCGGGAGCACCCTTTGCGAGATCCTCTGGGTGTCCTGGGTGGAGACTATGGGGAGGATGTTCTTGGTTGCCGCTCCAAGACTGTGGAGCTCCTGCCCAGTGGAGATTTGCCTGTCCCCAGGTTCCTTCCTTATGACAACAGTGCAAGAACTGACTGTTCCACTGGGCTTTTTGTGGGAAAGATGGGTAGTGGGTGGGGAAGGGAGGGTTAGGGGGAAGGGTATTTTTTGCTCCATTGTTTATATGTTTATATATTTATATTTACGATAATTTTAGATGTTTTTATGTGTTTTATATTTATGTTTTAAACTACTTTTAGCAACCCCGAGCTGCCTGAGGCAGGATGGGTGAGGGGTAAAAATGGTTGAAATAAATGAATAAAAAATAGATGCAAAAGTGAAGACAAGAGTAATCCTAGTGGATCAGAGCTTTCAAATATTGAGAGCCTCATGGTTTCTAGTCCTGTTGACTCAGCTCCTGCTGTTTAGGGAGAATGTATTAATGAGTTTTATGCATAGTGTCCAAATTCACATATCAGTTGCCAGGTAAATATGGCCAGTAAACTCCAAAATATATCGACTTGGAGTGAAATCTGTCTTCATTAGAAACTCCTGGCCTAAGGCAACTGATAGACAGATCATGCTGCTGTTCTGCAATGATGTTAAGATATTCATAAGTTAAATAACGGGTAGGAGGTAGCACTGAAAGTGGGTTTCATTGGAGCCCAACCAAAAGCCATCCTCATATTTCCTCTATAGAAATTGGATACTGTTTTTAAAAATTCAGACCAAGATTTTCAAAAGTTCCTCCATTTCTGGGAACCCAAGCAGATTTTTTTTTTGTTTTTTTAAAGAATTAATTCTCAGAGGGTTTTTTTTAGCACTTTTTCAAAGTCAGATCCACTTGGATAAGCAATAACTGACATGCCCCAATTCACTAGTCACTTCTGAAAATCTTAAAACAAAGGGTGATTTCAGAAGTGACATGGTGAATGTCCACCACAGGCAACCTCAGTCAAATGCGGTGTGTGTGTGTGTGTGTGTGTGTGTGTGTGTGTGTGTGTGTGTGTGNCAAGTAGGGGTGCCAGCCGCCGTTACTGTGCCCTGGCAATCCAATGTCTGCTGCTGCTGGTATTGCACATCAGCCATTTGCTCCTCCTTCTTGTAGACGGGCATAGCTCGGATGAGTGCGCCGGCGGGCGGAGGCTGGGCGTCCACAAGATTCACCACCGGGCAAGGCTTGCCCAATTTGCACTAGAGCTTCTTGAGACTGGTCGAGTATGATGCCAGCCTGCAATGCCCAGCCAAGTAGGGGTGCCAGCCACCAAGCCCTGGCCGAGCCTCTGTTGCTACTCCACTGATGCCTGGCAGCCTGCAACGCTCGGCCTCTGCTGCTGCTGCTGCTGCTGGGTCTCAGATAGCCAGCCATGTCCCCATGGGCACCCCCGGGGGCCATGTGCCGAGCATGCCTGCCCAGGCAAGCCGGGGTGCCAAGCCCCAAGTCTTCCCGATCTCTGCTGCTGCTGCTGCTGATGCTGCTGTGTCTCCGACAGCCTGCCATGCCTCCATGGGGCCCCCTGAAGCGCCCCAAGCCTCTGCCATTGCCAAACTTTCAGAATGTTCCACGGGACCGGAACCCACAAACCCGAACTAAGTTTTTAGTCTTAATGTCTGAACTCCAGTCTGTTCGCACATCCCTATATGGCACTGAGATTGTGCTTGTGGTCTTTGTTGACGACCTCCATTGTGAGGTGGATCGAGGTTGGTCGACTTTGTTGATCCTGTTAGATCTATCAGCTGCATTTGACATGGCTGATCATGAGATGTTGGTGTGGCCTGCTTGCGGGACTGGGAAGGGGTTGGCGGAATTGTTCTTGAATGGTTCTGCTCTTTTCTGTCTGGGAGGACTCAGTGGGTGGTGCTGGGGGACTGTTCTTCATCTCCCTGGGGCCTCATGTGTGGATTGCCACAAGGTTAAATTCTGTCCCCTCTCTTGTTCACCGTGTATATGCAGCCTTTGGGTGAGGTCGTGAGAGGGTTTGATGTCTGGTGTCATCAGTATGCTGATGACACCCAACTCTGCCTCTCCTTTTCTGCTGGCCCAGGCCTGGCAGTCTTGGTGCTTATTCAATGTTTGGTGGCTGTGAGGAACTGGATGGGGGAGAGCCATCTGAAATTGAATCCTGACAAGACAGAGGTGATGCCGGTGGGTGGGGCTAGGGAGTTGGTGACTCCCATCCTTGATGGAGTTCGCCCTGTACTAGCCCCCCAGGCTCGGAGTCTGTGGGTGCTCCTCGACGCACAGCTTCACCTGGATGTCCAGGTAGCAGCTGTGACAAGGAGCACCTTTGGTCAGTTACATCCGATATATCGGCTTTGACTATATATCTCGGACTCTGAGCTGGCCACCATCAGTCATGCCTTGATCACCTCAAGACTGGACTACTGCAATGTCCTCTACGTGGGGCTACCCTTGGTGATGGTTCGGAGACTGCGGCTGGTGCAGAACATGGTGGCCCATCTCCTTATGGGAACAGGGTACCGAGAGCACATAACACCAGTGCTCCGTTCATTGCACTGGTTGCCTATAGTCTTCTGGGCCCAATCCAAGGTGTTGGTTCTGACCTATAAAGCCCTATATGGTCTGGGCCCTGCCTATCTGCGTGACTGCCTCATTCCTCTGGGTCCTGGATCGGCCCCTGTGGTCGGCCGGGAGCACCCTTTGCGAGATCCTCTGGGTGTCCTGGGTGGAGACTATGGGGAGGATGTTCTTGGTTGCCGCTCCAAGACTGTGGAGCTCCTGCCCAGTGGAGATTTGCCTGTCCCCAGGTTCCTTCCTTATGACAACAGTGCAAGAACTGACTGTTCCACTGGGCTTTTTGTGGGAAAGATGGGTAGTGGGTGGGGAAGGGAGGGTTAGGGGGAAGGGTATTTTTTGCTCCATTGTTTATATGTTTATATATTTATATTTACGATAATTTTAGATGTTTTTATGTGTTTTATATTTATGTTTTAAACTACTTTTAGCAACCCCGAGCTGCCTGAGGCAGGATGGGTGAGGGGTAAAAATGGTTGAAATAAATGAATAAAAAATAGATGCAAAAGTGAAGACAAGAGTAATCCTAGTGGATCAGAGCTTTCAAATATTGAGAGCCTCATGGTTTCTAGTCCTGTTGACTCAGCTCCTGCTGTTTAGGGAGAATGTATTAATGAGTTTTATGCATAGTGTCCAAATTCACATATCAGTTGCCAGGTAAATATGGCCAGTAAACTCCAAAATATATCGACTTGGAGTGAAATCTGTCTTCATTAGAAACTCCTGGCCTAAGGCAACTGATAGACAGATCATGCTGCTGTTCTGCAATGATGTTAAGATATTCATAAGTTAAATAACGGGTAGGAGGTAGCACTGAAAGTGGGTTTCATTGGAGCCCAACCAAAAGCCATCCTCATATTTCCTCTATAGAAATTGGATACTGTTTTTAAAAATTCAGACCAAGATTTTCAAAAGTTCCTCCATTTCTGGGAACCCAAGCAGAATTTTTTTTTGTTTTTTTAAAGAATTAATTCTCAGAGGGTTTTTTTTAGCACTTTTTCAAAGTCAGATCCACTTGGATAAGCAATAACTGACATGCCCCAATTCACTAGTCACTTCTGAAAATCTTAAAACAAAGGGTGATTTCAGAAGTGACATGGTGAATGTCCACCACAGGCAACCTCAGTCAAATGCGGTGTGTGTGTGTGTGTGTGTGTGTGTGTGTGTGTGTGTGTGTGTGTGNTGTGTGTGTGTGTGTGTGTGTGAAAGTGCCGCTCATGTCTGTTTGCTCGCTTCCAGATGTTCACCACAATCAAACGCGGCCCGGGGTGAAGCTAACCACGCTTCATGAGGTCGGGGCGGGAGGAGGTCCAGAAGTGTGGTGAATGGTCACCACGGCAGGGGTGAATGAAAAGTAACTTCTGAACAGAAACCTGCAGCCGCGGTGGAAGGAATTGACCCCAGCTGCGGTTCATTCTGGGGCTCAAACCGCGGTCCACGTCTCCACTGCATGTCTGTTGTGTTCCCCCGGCCCATGTTCTCTCTGGTTGCCCCCAGGCGGTGGTCACGATCCTGTCACTTCTGTTGGGGCCGCACGTGTCACCACAGCACGCAGTGAATCCGTTCCCACCGGGGTGGGATTCACTGTGGTGAACTGGAACACATCACTTCTGAAATCACCCAAATTTACACAACATCCCTCCCACTTGCAAACTCACCACTTGTTCCTTAATCTGTGTTTGTGTTGTCCAGCAGCAATGCATTCACACAACTGATGATTTCCATGCACTTCAGCAGCCCACGTCTTGCATCCAGTTGCAGAGAACACGGGCCCTTTTTAAACAGGTGGGAGGGCTTGGTGTGCGGCATGTGGAGCGCCGCTGCAGGGGAGAAAGGATGGGAAAATGTATCAACACCTTATCTACACTGACCACCTAACACTGCAACGTAACAAAAGCAGAAAAAAATAAAATCTATAAGGCAAAGGTGAAAATGACAAAGGACTTAGAGATGATTGCAAGTTGGCACCTTGAAAAAGAAGTGGAATTTTATAATTGCCTAGTTGGCTTTCTATCTATTTTTGCAGTGTTATTTGATGAGGAATCCATGTCCAGTATAACATGGATTGGGGGAAAGGGAGGCTGATGAAGGATTATAGCACAGTGGGAGACTGGAATGCCCCCCCACAGTGCTCATGCAGTTTCAATTAAGCTTCAGTGAATCAGCCTCTTACTCATAATAACATCAAGTTGGGTATTTTTTTTAATTTGCCTCTGTTCTCTGAATTCGTTTTGCTCCAAGTCCACCAGTGCTTTTCGCAGTAAATCCCGTGAAGCGCTATTTCCACTTAAAATACCAGGCTACTTTTGAGCCGAGCTCTTTCAGTGATGTGTTTTCTGCACAGCTTAAGCTGCTGGACGAGTATTTCACCCAGCATCGCAGGATTGCTTCTGGCAGCTAATTCTGCTGCTGAATTAACTTCAGGTTTCGAATAGCACCCAGGGCTCATTCACATAACCCTCTTTTAGAGTGGGTAGAAGTGACACAAACCCACATTCTGAGTGCTTCATTAAATCCTTATAACGTTTCTGCCTCCTGATGCAAGGGTTGTGCCACTGGAATGCAGGGAAATCACCCCCTCGCTGCTTTTGGCTCAGTTCTCAAGATTCAGCTCCTCATCTTCCCTTCTAAGCCATCCTCTCCCTCTTAGCCCTCTATTTCCATTGACGGTGTCCCTGTCCAACCAGACCTTCAGACACATAGACTGGGATTCATCTTTAGCTCCAGCAGGGAGCATATTTCCTACCCATGGATAATACCCACATTTTGGGGCACCCGATGAAATCCCTGGCCTCCCATCGGGCTTACAGTGCCCCCAAATGTGGGTATTACTGGAGCATCTGGAATGCCCCAGGATGCCAATCCCAGCACCCACGGCTCCCTGGGCTGACTCATCTCACCGCCAGACTGCTGCTCTTCTGGTTGGTCGCTGCTTGCTGCTGCTCCCCGGCCCGCGTGCTGCTCAACTGAGCGAGGAACTTCCCAGCTCGGCATTTTCCGAGCAGGAGGAGGGGAGAGGGGAGGAGCGAGGAGGCCTCTTCCCACCTCACTCTCCACCCAGAAAAAGCCAAGCTGGGAGGTTCCTTGCTCAGTTGAGCAGCATGCAGGCTGGGGAGCAGTAGGAAGCAGGGAGTACAGACTGACCAGAAGAGCAGCAGTCCAGCGAGTCAGCCCACGGTCCAGGGAGTCAGGTAGCCCATTGGGTCTTGTTCAGGTACCAGTTGGTGCCCAAACGCAACTGGGGAGAGTTGGGCACCTAAAATTCAACCAGGGGCCCAACTGGCCAGCTACCCACTTGCAGCTCTGTCTTTGACTCATCCCTCTCCTTTACCCCTCAGATTCTGGCTGATAATAAGCCCATTGCTCCTCCCTGCAAAAACATCATTTGCTACAGTCTGGCCTTTCCCTATTGCTCTCACTACCAGAACTGTATCAATGCTCTAGTAATCTCTCCTTAACTACTGCAACCTCCTCCCTACTGCCCTTCCCTGCTCTCACCCCTGACTCTCACTTCTGTTCTTCTCCCCTGACAAGGTCATCCTCTTTGATCATGCCACTTTAAGCATATTCAAGCCATCCTCCCACCCCCGCCCCCACCCTTCCCCTTCCCATCCAGCACAAACTCCTTGTCCTCAGCTCAAGGCTCTTCATGGCTTTGCTCCTATCTCTCTGTTCTCATTTCCTGCTACATTCCCACTTGGCAACTTCACTTCTCTGCCACCACCATCACCTATCCCAGAGTCTCCTGCAGTCAAAACCATCTTTGCTCCCTCTCCCATGCCACCTCCTATGCCTGGAGCTTCCTCCCTGAGCACATAAGCTCTCCTCCCTCCCACCTGACCTTCAAATCCTTTTTAAAATGTACTTCTTCCATCCAACTTTCCTGAGCTCTTCACCCCCATGGATTGTTGTTCAATGATACTTCTTCTTGTACTGCCTTATCCTTCAGGATCTCCTTCATTCGCTAAGACATGCACCTGCAACTTCTCAACTTCATTAATTACTCCCTTGTCTCCCTGCACTGTATACCTCTTGGGACAGGAGAATAATCAGCAGCAGGCAGGCACATTGCTAGTGTAACAGTAAGAAAGAATACAGGCTAAGGAACAAGCAGTGAGTTTGCAAGAGGGAAAGGTGTTGGGTGAATGAGCCCCGAGGTAACCATTGCTCCACCAGTGTTTCCGCTTGGGGCTTCAAACTAGCTCCTCCTCTTCCCTTAAGGAATTGTTATCCTTGGTCCTTACTTACTTGCATAGAACAAAGCACCTCACAGGGGGTGCAGCCACACAAGACACCCAGAGAGGCATGACCCTCCCTGGGCAAACAAGCCATGGGATGCAGTGGCTTGTGTGTCCAGGGACTGCCAGATGTTCACTTTGCCCTGGGGTGGGGCAAACATCTGCTTGCTCTGTGATGTGTCCTCGGAGAAATCCTGATGGCATGTCACCGAGCAGCCTTACCCCGTGTGGGGTAAGCCTGCCCAGGGCAGAGCAAGCCTGTGTGGCCGGGCACGCTTGCCCTGCCATGCTAGGGGCAACCCTGCAAGCTGTGAGTGACAGGTGCTAGCAGCCACATCACAGCAGGGGTGGGATTCTTCTCCACCTTGGCTGAAGGGGGGAGGGGGAGCCATGCATATGCCTGTCTCCCCACCCCGACTAACAGCTGATCAGGGAGGGGGACCTAAAGGAGTGCCTGCACCTACTCCTCTGGGGTCTGGGCCCCACTCCCTCAGGGTGGGGAGAGGGATACGTGCGGGCCTCCTCTGGGATCCTCCCCATGAGCTGAGAGTCGGGTGGCTGGGGGTGGAGAGGAGCCTGCGCTCTTCACAGAGCCACCTGACTGACAGCTGATGAGGGGAGGAGGAGCCTGGGAAGAGGGCGCATGCTCTTCCCGGGCTCCCCTTCCGCATCAGCTATCAGGCGGAGGGGTGTGAGGGGCACACATCCTCCTCCTCCGCCACCCCCACCCTCAATAAGCTGCATATCGGAAGTGGGCCCAATCCTGCACTGCAGGGGTGGGAGCCTCCAGCCGTGACTCTGCGATGGGCCCGGCCACTTGCCTTTCCTCTGTTCGTGTGCCCACTTCCCTGCACTGGCCTCGCAGTGTGGCATGGCCAATTGCTTGCCACAGAGCGGAGCAGGGATCGGGTACGGGCAGCTCGTCTGGGTGCACCCAATCACCCATCAAGCATGTTGCCCTGCAACATACATGATCCGTGCATGATTGGTGGGTAATAGATGCAGAGGCGCTTGTCCAAAAACACCCATACTCCTTGGCTTAGACAGTGACCCTAGCCATGCTGGGCTGCCCACCCAGTGCAAGGGCTGCCATACCTCTCAAGTAGGGTGGCCATACCTCCCCTTTAAAAGAGGATGCTTAGCTTATGAAAAATACATGATTATGAAAAATACATGTTGCGGGGCTGTATTGGTTCCAGTGCAGCCTTGCACCATGTATTTTTCTATGCTGATGACACTCAACTCTATCTCTCTACTCCTTCTCTCTCTCCCTCTGTTCAAGCTCGTCTCATCAACTGTCTCTCTGACATCTCTACCTGGATGTCTCAACGTCAACTCAAACTCAACATGGCTAAAACTGAACTCCTTATCTTCCCCCCTCATCCTTCCTCTCCTTCCTCACTGTCAATAACTATTGATGGAGTCACCATCCTGCCTGTCCCCCAAGCCCGTAGCCTAGGCTTCATCTTTGACTCAGCCCTTTCTTTTAAACCCTACATTGACTCTGTTGCTAAATCCTGTCGCTTCTCCCTCCATAACATTGCTAAGATTCGCCCTTTTCTCTCTGTCTCGTCTGCCAAAACTCTTGTTCATGCTCTGGTCATCTCTCGCCTCGATTACTGTAACCTCCTTCTCACTGGCCTTCCCCGGTCTCACCTTTCTCCCCTCATCTCTGTCCAAAACTCTGCTGCCAGGGTCATCTACCTCGCCAGTCGCTTCGACCATGTGCAGCCCCTCCTCTCTTCGCTTCACTGGCTTCCCCTTCCTGAACGAATCCTGCACAAGCTCCTAGTCTTCACCTATAAAGCTCTTCACAACCTTGCTCCCCCCTACCTCTCTGCACTTATCGCCCTCCATACTCCAGCCCGTGCACTTCGCTCCTCCTCTGTCCCTTCTCTCACCCTTCCACGCCTTCCCTGCTCCCCTAAGCGCCTTCGTCCCTTCTCACTTGCTGCCCCCCATGCCTGGAACTCCCTCCCTGTCCACATCCGCCTTGCCCCCTCCCTTCATACCTTCAAATCTCTCCTTAAAACTCACCTCTTTCGCTCTGCTCTGTCTGACTCTTTATCCTGCTGAGCCACTATTCCTATACCTACGATCGGTTTACCCTTATCCTTGCAACATGGACCTGCCTGCTGTCATTCTCATCGTAACCAAGCCAAGTACGTGCACTTGAGACCTCGCATCTTCATGAATGTTAGACCCCTTGTCTCTCCCTCTGTTCCCCTTCCTAAGTCTCTCCCCCAGCTCCTGTCTCTCAGATTGTAAGCCCTAGGGGCAGGGACCCTGTCTATTTTATTACTTTGTAAAGTGCCAGGTACACTGCTGGCGCTATATAAATGTTTGTTAATAATAATAATAATAATAATAATAATAATAATAATAAAGTGTCCTCTTTTAAAGGGGAGGTCTGGCCACCCTACTCTCAAGTGTCCCAGATTTTCCAGGCTATACTAGCGGGACATTCCTGAGTTAGCACCTCTTTTGTTATCTGCCTGATAGTCATGGGAAACTGTTGCAGAGTCTCTAGGAAGGGAGGTGTGAAAGACAGCAATTTGCAAAACATCGATGGGACAAAGCAGGGGTGTCCTGGAAAATCAAGGCCACCTGGAAGGTGTGAGGGCTGCCCAGTGCCCACCCAGGGACAGAATGGGTAGGGCCCAGGTTGGGAAAAGAGGCATGGGGTATTTTCAGACATTACGTGGTCCCGATTCACCATAGTGGATCCCCGTCAGGGGTGAACCAAACAACCACCCCCCATGGTCAAAAAAAGCCCTGAACAGACGTGACAGGACCAGGACCATGGCAGGGAATCGGGCCGACAGATCACAGCCTGGGGCAGCGCAACAGATGTTACGCCGATCCTGGGCCGGGCCGTGGTCAAAGCACCCGGAAGGCGCCGGGGCGGCTCGTCCCGGCTGCTGCTGTGTGCCTTTTAAATCTTCCTCCCTGGCCTGTGTTGTCGCTCATTGCCTAGCAGCGATGCTGCGTGCATTGTCCCCACCTGGGAATCATTTCCTTTGATTCCTGCCGGTGGTTGCCGGCCAGACGTTACTTTTTGCTGGTTCCCGTCGGAAATCTCTTTGTCCACGCTTTCGGAGATGGTCCGCGGGGGAGCCCCAGAAGCGTGGTTGAAATTGACCCCATGTGGGTATTGATCGTGGTGAACATCTGGCGCCCACCGAACAGACGTTCAGGGCACTTTGGCCCCGCCGCAGGATTGACCGTGGTTCACTGTGGTTGAGCGTGATCCCGTAACGTCTGAAAATACCCATAGTCTCCAGGGAAGGGGTCAGGGTGGCAGGGCCTTCTTAGGTGTGGTAGTTAAGAGAGACCCGTTGCTTGGGAAATGCTTGCTTGGGAGCCTCAGGAATGACCATGAGGCCCGGGAGTTTTGCAGTTGGCTGTCTTGGAAGAAGGTCAAGAGCTTGACAGGCCACTGAGCATCCCAGGAGTGGCAGCTGGTGGGACACTGGGAGTCTCAATGTTGGCAAGGACTGTAGCTTACAGGGCCCAAATGGAGCGTGGAGCCATGGGCAGCTGCTCCATCTGCCCTGTGCTAAAACTGCCCCTATGCCTATCCAGTCCACTGCTCTTCTCTGGCTGTTTTTACACATGACATCCCCATGCGTGGACAGGCACTGTCCAGTGTCCATGTGGGGAGGACTCATCTGAAGCCGGTGCTTGGGCGGGGGGTACGGGCTCCCGTGACGTACGCGCTACCCACCCAGTCCATGCATGGGGTACACCAGGAAAAGCTGGAGTGGCCTGGGTGCAGACGGGGTGGGCGGTGCGTGGGGACGCTTGAGTGAAGCACCCCCTCTCGAGCACAACGCTCACACCACAGACCCCCTACCCCATCTCATGTAAAATCACCCTCTGATCGCAGGCGTGTGAGGAGAGAGCATTGATGGGCAGGAAGCGAAAGGAGCTCTTGCCAGCTCAAGTGCATACAACGGCGAATCAAATCCTCCACAAAAGGGTGACGTAATCTACTCCTTCACCATAGCATGGGAGAATCCTCCGAGCTGTGTGTTGTTCCCCAACCTGCCCCTGGGACATTGCAGCTCCACGCGGCCCCTCGCTCAGGGCAGGCTGCAAAACTACACACAAGGCCTTGGCCTTGTGCAGGCAAGTCTCCTCATCTTCCCTTGTGCTCTCTTCCTTGCCATCCTGAAAGGTTAACACTTAGACTCATTCTTGTAAGGGTGCCAGTAATTCTCGTCTTGTCTCTTGTAATTACTGTCCTATCATTATCCTTGAGAAAGACCATCTGTTCTTGTTCAATTGTCAGTCGTCTTTCCAGCTTCCTCTTGTCTCTGCCTCCCTGGAGAACCTCTCGAATCGTGCTGATGGCATATTTCTTAAGGTCTCCTGAAAAGGTGTCTCCCCTCCCCCCCCCCCCCCCCCCCC
>QEPC01008313.1:3478378-3502236 GCA_003113815.1 Sphenodon punctatus
CCCCCCCCCCCCCCCCCACTCCTGAACGACTCTCATTATGTTTAATGAAACTGAGAAAAGGGGCTGGGGGCTCAGGAGACTGGGGTTCAATTCCTAGTTCTGCGTAGGGTGGCCATACCTCCCCTTTAAAAGAGGACGTTTATGAAAAATACATGTTGTAGGGCTGCACTGCTTCCAGTGCAGTCCTGCACTATGTATTTTTCCTAAGCATCCTCTTTTAAAGGGGAGGTATGGCCACCCTAGTTCTGCAGTAGATTTTCTGTGTGAGTGCCAGGGCAAGGCAGGAGCTTTGAAAGAAACCCAAGAGAATTCCAACAGAAGCAGGTTTGGTTTCCACGCTTCTTAAGGCCCTGTAACAAACTCACTCCCAGCTCGTCCTTTGCATGGCTCTGTGCCTCTATTTCCCCCCAAACATGAACCATTCTCACAGTTCTTATAGTCCAGGCCACTCTATTCTTCCATTCTCAGTCCCCAGTTTGCCGTAGGGCTCCACACTGACCTCAGCCAGCCCAATGGTGACATCAGATTTACAAGCTTCCAACCCAAAGACCCTTTTCAAATGGACGCACTCTCCCCCCACCTTTGCCCACGTGTGTGTGCAGGGGGGCATCCATTTGAACACCGCGGCGGGTGCGGTGGGGATGACTGGGCATCTGTGCAAACGCCGGGGGGGGGATGCATGCGTGTGCGCTCCCACGCTCCCCCCCCACACTTTTGCCCACGCACGGAGCAATGGGCGCCAATGCGGGATGCTCCGTGCATGGAGATGGGCGGGGGTTTCTGTGGGAATGCACCTCACCCACAGTGCCACCCACCCATCTCCCAAAGCACCTGCGCCCATTAGAAAAGGACCATAGTCTCTTAATCATCAATATTCCAAACATCCCTGGTTCCCGGGATGGTTCTCTAGGCATAGCTCCCCTACACGGAGGCAACCGCAATTGATTGTAAGCTGCCCCGAGCTGCCTGCGGAAGGAGGGGAGGGGTAGCAAGAATTTTAAATAAATAAACTCTTCCCACCTTCCCTGTAAAAAACCTCCCTCTTACACTAGCCTGGGGCTTTTTATCCTCCCCTATGGCAAACCCTCCAACGGCACCTTTTTGCCTGGTACTGTGATTTATTTTTTATTTATATTTCCATTTTTACCTTGCCCCTCTCGCAATAAGCAACTCGGGGCAGCTTACAAATTCAAAAATGAAACAACCATCACAACATAAAAGATAAAGATAAAAATGAATAGCAGTATAAAACAGCACTAAAACTCCGATCACGTGCATAGAAATACCCACACCCTAACCCAACCGACCCATCCCACCTTCCCTCCCTCACCAAACGCATGGCGGGAGAGCCCGGTCTCGCAGTTTCGTTGGAAGGTGAGACGTTTCAGGCTGAGGTGAAGCTCCACTGGGAGGGAATTCCAGAGCGACGGGCGCAACTGCCGGGAACGCCCTCCTGTCCGGCCGAACTCGCTGGTAATGCGTTCCAGGAGGGGCGCCCCCAGATGTCCACAGGGACCCAGGGGCCCAGGGGGGTGAGGTGATCACTCATATGAGTGATATGAGTTTTGTAATGAGTTTTATTATCTTGTACTGACTCTCAGCATTATAAGGTTTGAACCTGATTTTGTAGACAATGCGGGGGGGGGGGGTCATTAATACCTCATTCATTTACCGGGAGGAAGAGCTGGCTGAGTTCCGTTGTTTGTTTCTTCATTGGTGGAGGGTGGGGCAACTTTTCTCATTTTGACAAGCTTGGAATAAGTACTGCTATCAAAGAACAAAGAAAGGCAACATCCAGACAGGGGGAGCTGTGTGCCTAGGCTCAAGGGCCGGGTTTTACATGGACAGAGTTGGGTGGGGGAATGGGTGTTTGGCCGCGGCGATTGGAGGTGTGTGTTACATGGACACACACCCACCTACACCCGTCTCGACCCACAGGGCCACCTCTGGTTTTCCAGAGGGCCCCATGGGTGGAGATGGGTGGGTGATGGGTGTAGGTGGGTGTGCGTTGGGAGTGCACACGCACAAACACCCACCGCCCGTGGTGTTTCCACGGAAGCACACCCATTCCCCCACCCACTGCCGGCCATTTACACGGACAGCCCGCCCCCCCCCCAGCACCCGCCGGAACACTGGGGAGGGGGGGCCGCGTCTGTATAAAAATGGCCAAGATTAAAACTAAAAAAGGGTAGGAGGGGTGAGTGTGTTTGTGAGACATGATTCTTTAGTGTGCTGAAAGGGACTGTCACTGCTTCCATCTGTGATCCTCTGTGTGTCTTTAAAACTAAAACTTTAGAGCTAAAATCAGTGCACACATTTGAGAATTTTGACTTCTTAACTGTCTGAGTTTTAACTTGAACCATCAGCCCTGTACATACAAACCTATGTGTTAGGGGTGTGCAACAGGCCGCCATGTCATTTTCGTTTTTCACTTTCATTATTCAAAAATGTCATTTTCATTATCGTTATTACAGACAATGTCGTTTTTGTTGTCTTTATCAGTTTTGTTATTTTTTGTATTGTTTTTGATATTGTTTTAATTATTGATTCGGTATTGTTTTTGTTATCGGTATCGATATTCATTATCGGTATTGATATCGGTACCATTTCAAACAAAGGGCTCATTCAGACGTGCTTTTAAATCGCACAGCAGTGGCGGCAGCGGCATCGTGCGATTTAAAGCACTGCACACGTACGGGTTGGTGTGAATGCACTGAGTGCGCACATTTCAGCCTAACCCGAACTGTTGGAGTACAGTTTTAAAAGCCCTCCCATTATAAAGGGTTGCAATGCACTCCCCCAGAGCCCCTCTGATTGGTTGTGGGAGGCAGCAGGCATTGAGCAATCACAGAGTCCCATGAGACTGCTGGGGCCTGCTTGCACTGCTCATTGGCCAGTGATACATCCATCAGATACTGCTGAGCTGCTCGCCCCTCCCAACACAGGCACAGTTCAAGAGTTCAACCCTGTTTAGGGCACCGAGATGTCTGCTCNAGGTCTGGCCACCCTACTCTCAAGTGTCCCAGATTTTCCAGGCTATACTAGCGGGACATTCCTGAGTTAGCACCTCTTTTGTTATCTGCCTGATAGTCATGGGAAACTGTTGCAGAGTCTCTAGGAAGGGAGGTGTGAAAGACAGCAATTTGCAAAACATCGATGGGACAAAGCAGGGGTGTCCTGGAAAATCAAGGCCACCTGGAAGGTGTGAGGGCTGCCCAGTGCCCACCCAGGGACAGAATGGGTAGGGCCCAGGTTGGGAAAAGAGGCATGGGGTATTTTCAGACATTACGTGGTCCCGATTCACCATAGTGGATCCCCGTCAGGGGTGAACCAAACAACCACCCCCCATGGTCAAAAAAAGCCCTGAACAGACGTGACAGGACCAGGACCTGTCTCTTATACACATCTAGATGTGTATAAGAGACAGGCCCTGTCCTGAGTCACGTCAATGGCACAGCTCCCAGAGTGTGGATCGCATCACATCCCATGGGTGAGCTCCTAGAGTGAGGATCGCATGGGTGAGTTTCGCATCCATGTCTGCTCGGTAGGTACCGGACATAACTGGCCTCCGGTCTCAATTGGCACTTGTTTGTTTGTTTGTTTATTTATGAGTGTATTACATTGTTCTTTCAGTTCCTCCAGATGTGTGCAATCTAACTAGAATCAAAATCAGCTGCAGGGATCCTAGTAGCATGGCCCCTTTCCACAGACCCACTGCAGAGACTGGGAAGGGAGGGGGTGTTCCCAGAGAAAGCACAGTTAAGCCCTTTACCCACCCAAGGAAAATCCAAAGACAGGAGGTGTTGCTGCAAGATCATGGTCAGTACTCTGAGCAACCTATTCTCACCCAGTTTACTGTAGAAAGTATATCAGGCATGCACTTCAAAATACGCTCACTAGTACATAAGTTAAAATAGGTAATTATCCCTTTTGTATGTTGGTTACTGTGGACAGTGAACATGTATCTGGGCTTCAGGGACTAATAATCTGAAAGGGAGATGGGTGTAAAACAGTAGCAGGCTAAGAGATAGAAGAGATCAGGTAAACTCTGTGTGCATATGCACAATCCTTCCTTTCAATTAAGTGATACTGGTAAAGCCACCAACATCGGGTGAAAACAGACATGATGCTCACCACCCTTGGTGGCTATTTATGCATGTTGCAGGGCTGTATTGGTGCCCTATGTAGCCCTGCAACATGCATAAATGACCACCAAGGGTGGTTAAAGGGTGGTTAGCGTCATGTCTGTTTTCACCCATCATGTTGCCATCACTAGTGTGTTTGCCAGTTCCTGCAGGGGAGGCTAGCCCCCTAGGGTGTTTGGGGCGCTGATCCCCCAAGCGCCGAGGGCCCGCCAGTGCCGCCGGCCCATTTGTTTAAAACAAAAACAAAAAAAACCGCACCGCCGCCGCTGCTTCTCACAGTGTCGCAGCAGCCTCTGCCTTTGCTTCAGAGCGGAGGCTGCTGCGGCGCTGTCAGTTCACTTACTTGAACTTCCGGGATCCACTCCTGAGGATTGGGTCCCAGAAGGGTCAAAAAAGCTAAGCCCAACTGTGTTTTCCAATGGAAAACGCGATTTGGGCAGCTGAGCGCTCAGCCCGGCTGAGCTCCTCCATCCACACAGCACGTATAGGACGTGCTGTGGAGGGAGGAGCTAGGAGCATCCATTGCAGCATGAGGCAGGGACAAGTGTGCATGCGCGCTGCTCCCTGCCTCAGGCGCCCGGCCCAAGGCATCTCACCAGGGTGCTTTCAACAAGCGCCCTGGTGAGAGCTTTCCTTCGCCCATTGAGCCCAGACTGATAGACAGAGATGTTTAAATGCAAATGCAGGCAGCCATTGCCTACGTGCAAGGAGACACAGAAAGCTGATATAGGAGAACAAAGGGAATTCTAGAAGTCTCGAGAAGATACTAGGGGTTTCCCCTAAGGATATAAGGAGTTGTACCCCATAGGGGGACAGTGACTACTGGGAACTCACTCAGCCTCTCACAGCCAGGAGGGCTGAGCCAAGCCATGAACAGAGAGAGGAAACTTTGATTTAAACTCTCTAAGAACCAGCACCCAGTCATCTACATCTTTGACTGAGAATGGACCAGAATGTATGGACCTTCGTAGGGTAAGATTCTTACATAGGAACTCAACCAGTATAGATTAGGAATGCGTTATAGTTACCTTTGATTTCTAGTTACCACTCTGTATCAACTATCTTGCTTATGTAATCAATACACTTTCTTCCTATCTTTACGAAGAAGAGTCTGTATCTAATATTGGAAACACAAGTGAGCAACTTGAGCTTACAAGCTCTTGGGCCCCCAGAGAGAAAGAGTCTGTAAACGGGAAGGATCGGGCCCTTGGGTGACAAAGGGGTTGTCCCTGCTGCAGGATTGAATCAGCTAGAGAGAAAAACTGATTCAGGTAGGCTGTAAGCGAGGAAAACTGAGTCACTCAAACCCGGTCAAGTGGAGGTGCAGACCTCCAGCCCATGACATACCCCTGGACCTGCTCCGAGGGTGGCCAGCCCCACATCTCCCATGTGCAGCCCCAACAGTGCTGGGTTTAAACGGACCCAGCACTGCGGCCCACACAGCTCCCTCCTCTCACACACCATTGAGCAGCCCCTCCCGCTCCGTTCCTTGAATGCAGAGTGCTGAGCGATGGTGAGTGTCAGGCTGCCTTCTGTCTGTGCTCTCCCTTCCACTTGGCCAGCTTTGCTCCTCCTGAGCACTGGGAGCACAGCACTCCCTCTGCTTCAGTGCCTGCTGGAAGGTTCGGGGATGTGGGGAAAAGGGTCAGGGCTTCAGCCCAGTAAGCCCAGGCCTAGTGATGCCCTGCCCTCCCCTCAAGTACTCGGTGTCAACAGACAGACACGGAGTCTCCTCCCCATCTCTGCTTGCTTGCAAACCCCACTTTATTATTATATTATTCTTATTATAAGCTTTTATATAGTGCCAGCGATGTACCTGTCGCTTTACAGAGAATAAGATTGATCCGCTTTAGATGGACCCGCCGGTGCCACGGGCTACCCACTCAGTATCCCCCAGCAGCACCATAGAGTTGCAGCTGCTCACCCGATGATCTAAGCTGGCAGTCGCAACTTCATGGTGCTGACCGGGGAAATAGCCAGCCGGGCATGGAGCTGAAGTGTGGGTCCGCCCGACAGACAGACAGACAGCAGCTCCACTTCCTCGTCCATTGCCCTGGTTTTGGCCAGCCCACTTTGCACAGTGTGCTCCTGGATCTTCTGGAGAGCAGCACTGGTGGGGCTGCCCCAGACCAGACACAACCAGCTCCACTTTGCACACGGACCAGTCAACCTGAAGATACAGTGGGTAGAAGCGGAGCTGCTGTCCATCTAAAAGCACCCACTGAAGGAGTACGTTCAGGGGAAGGAAGCAAAGAGGAAAGGGCATGACAATCAAAGGCCCTTTTCAAAACGCACGCGCCCTTCCCCCCGGGTGGCCGTACCTCCGCTTTAGAAGAGAACACTTCTGAAAAAATACATGGTGCAGGGCTGCACTGGAAGCAATGCAGCCCTGCAACATGTATTTTTCATAAGCATCCTCTTTGAAAGGGGCGGCATGGGCACCCTACCCCCGTCCATGTGTGCGGGTGGGCATCCATTTGAATGCCGCAGTGGGTGCGGGGCATGTGTGGGTGGGTCCGTAAAAACGCTGTGGGTGGGGGTGCATGCATGCTCCCACGCTCCACCCACCACCCACATATGGAGCAATGGGCCCCAGTGATGGATGCTCTGTGTGTGGAGATGGGTGGGGGGTCCATGGGAACGCACGCCCATGCACCACCCACCGCTCCACCTACCCATCCCCCCACGCACCCATGCCCTTTTGAAAAGGGCCAAAGAGAGCACCTCGTGAGCGCACTTTTAAGTTCCTCCCCACCCCACAACTCCTATCCAGCCCTCAGAGCTTGTACTCTTTTTCAAAGTGCCCATGGGAGGGGAAAGGTTCCCAACCCCTGGGCTTGAGCCCAGGATTGGGAAATCTGGGTGGCTTAAGTCAAGGCTGTGAGGAACCGGACCAGTAGGAAAATGTTGCAGGTGCATTCGTGCATAATTAGCCCAGGTGGGTCGAGAGAGAGAGCTGAGATGGGCAAATTGTTTGACAGGGGTTAACGAATGAAAGAGTGGAGATTTTGCTGGCAAGGAGCATAGAGACAAAACTGTGTGTGTGGGACCCTGAGGCTAGAATAACTGGCCCTTTGCAAATCAATAAACACATTGGCATAGCTCTGTGTGGGCAGTATGCACAATCCTAGCCAGCCCACACACCAGTATGCCGAATGCTCTTAAGTTCTCGGTTTTAATCAACAGTAAATTAATCCCTGGGGCCCTATTTTCTCACAACTGAATACAAGTAACTTTTCCTGTAGTCAATAGAAGTTACTCATACCCTGAGGCAGAAGAATTAGACCTCAGAAACTTGAGAGAGAGAGATGTGCGTGATTTATCCTCTGTGTTGCAGATTCAAGCAAGACTACTGCCTGTCACTCAGTATAATTCAAAAATGAATGTACGTTTATATATAAAAAATAGAGTACAAATATCACATTTTATTAGGGGGGGAAATGCAATAAATTTTCTGTCAAAGCTCCCGGTAGGCAAAGATGAAAAGCATCTTCAAGAAAATCACCGGTCGGGAGATAGGCTTTCATCTGGCAATATCGGGCGGCTCGTTCATATTTTTAAGGAATTGCATTGGAACATTTAAAGGATCTGTAAAGGGGAAGCATCGGAACTCATTTTTCAGTGTCTATAGTGCCAACATCAAGGGCCAATCTTCAATCTATTACCGAGAAGAGGGGGTGAAGCGCGGCACAATGCTAAGTACAAACAATTGCCAGTTCGGCCTCATTTCAAACTCTTAGAGCTCCTTTTCATGCTGACTCTACTTCCAGGCGGACGGTGCTCATTGTTTATTCATGTCAGAGATGGCTCTGCTTAGAACACCTATAAAACTGCTTTTCTATCCGTTCATCAAAATTATCGTCTACAAAATATATGTAACCCTTTCCCATAATTTATCACAGCCGTTTATACCTCCTGGTTCTTGGGCAAGTCGGATACAATACATGAGGTGAGCCACGTCGCTTACTTTACGTGACCTCCCATAGCTGGATCTTAAGGTCTGTGCTTTTAAGCGTCTGGCTCTGAATTTACTTCCTGCATTGAATCACAATTGGACTCTTCAGGAACTGGACAGGAGAGTCTCGATTGCTGGTGTTCAGGGCAGGGGTAATATTCTCCCCAGTGAATAACTGGTTCTGTCGGAGGGGAATTCTCCACTGACTGCACCCCTTCTACCTGTGGCAGGCCTACGATGCCTGGGGTGGGGAGCCCACGGCTGCTGAGGGGCCCCTGTAGGGTGGCCAGATATGCAACTTTTAGAGGACACTTATGAGAAATACAGGTTGCAGGACTGCACTGACTGCAGTGCAGCCCTGCAACCTGTATTTCTCATAAGTGTCCTCTAAAAGTTGCATATCTGGCCACACTAGGGCCCCGGGAGCCCTACACCTGTCATTGCTGATATTGTCAAGGGGGCCTAGGAGGGCCAAACCCACTGCTGCTGCTGCTGAGCAGCAGTAGGATACTCATGAGCAGATGCAGGTTTCCTGGGGCCCCTCAGCAGCAGTAGTGCAGGCTCCCTGGCCCCTTCAGCAGCAGTGGTGACTAGTGCAAGGCTTCCGGGGCAGGCACTTCCTGCCAGGCCCACCCTCATGGCCCGGGGGCCTGTTCCCACAACCTCCATGCCCCATCCTGTTTAACACCCATGGTATCAGGTGCAGACTGAGGTTCGTGGTATGAGGCCAAGACAGCATGGGATACAGGTTTGGATTTAAATGGCAGAAGTTTCTGAAGGCATTGGGTGTAAACAGACCGATGGTAGCTCTGGGGGCAGGCGCAGCTGCCCGCTTCATCCCCAGGCTGGCCTGCCCGTCTAAAGGCAGCCCATCAGAAGATGGAGTGGAGCAGGTGATCTGGAACATCCTGGAGCACTGCCAGCAGAGCGGGCTGGCCAGCCAAACCCGGGGCTGTCTGTCTGCTTGGCGGACCCCCCCCCCACCCCTACGGCTCTAGGGCCAGCCAACCATTATCACCTCACTGTTGTCTGGATTCATCTTCAGATGGCTTACTCGCATCCAGTCCCCAGTAGCAGCCAGACACTGGGTAAGTACCAAGACTGCAGGGCCTGGGCTGGATGCAGATTTGGGTGTCATCCGCTTAATGCAGACAACACCCCACCCCACCCCCAAATCTATGCATGGTCTTGCCCAGGGGACTTAGATACACGCTGAACAGGAGGGGAGACAGGATGGAACCCTGTGGGACCCCACAAGAGAGGGGGGAGGGGGAAGAAGAACAATCACCCTTCACCACTTGTTGAAACCTCCCCGACAGGAACGAACGGAACGACTCTAGAGCCGTCCCATACACCCCTGCCAGGGCCCGCAGCCGTATCAACAATACCTCCTGGTCAAATGTATAAAAGGCCACTGGAAGATCTAGAAGGATCAACAGGGTACAATATCCCCTGTCAATCTCACAGCAAAGATTGTTGACCAATGCCACAAGTGCAGTCTCAGTGCTTTACCCAGGACAAAAACCTGACTGACATGAGTCCAGGAATCCGATTGCATCTAGATGTCCCTTGCAGCTGCCGGGCAACCACCCATTCAATAACCTTCCCTGAAAAGGGAAGGTTTAGAGACAGGGTGATAGCTGCCCAAGGAGTCAGCATCAAGTGATGGTTTTTTGAGCAGGGGGCTGAACAACCACCATCTTGAGGGCTTCCGGTACCCTGTCCTCCCAAAGAGAGGCACTGACAATCTCAGACAGCAAAGGTCTCAGTCTCTCACGGCTGGCTTTCACCAACCAAGATGGGCAAGGATCTAATTGTCTCTTCCACTTCAGGTTGGGGGCCTATTCTGCTCCCCACCCCACAAACCCAGGGAAGCTGGCCTGGGCCCCAACAGGGATACAGGATCCTTAAACAGGATCTTTCAGGGGAAGTAAGTCTGGGGCGGGCCAAGGAGGTGGCTCCTTGGCCCACCCCAGAGTTAACCACTGCAGCTGCCACTCCTCAGGTTGGCGGGGAGGGCTGTTCACACGTGCAGCCCTCCCACTGTAATACAGGCATGGGGGCTGATGTCACAGGTTCCTCCATGCCTTGGCCCGAGGAGCTGTTCACACAGAACAAGACTCCTGGGCCAATGCTACTCAGTAGGATTGGGCCCCAGTAAGAGCTCACTCAAGCAGCTTTTTGGTGTGCTCACGCGCTTGCCAAAAAGTTGATTGGGGGGGTGCTTCTCGCGGGCCCCCATCAGCTGTTTGGAGCGTGCACCCAACCCACCAAACAGCTGAGGGGGCGCTCCTCATGGCCCCCTATCAGCTGTTTGGGGCGCTCACCCTGCTAGCCAAACAGCTGACTGGGGGCACTCCTCATGCCCCCCCCAAATAAGCTGTTTGGCACATTCATCTGACTGGCCAAACAGTTGATCAGGGGTGTTGCTTGTGGACCCCCATCAGCTGTTTGGTACATGCACCTGGCCAGCCAAACAATTGATCAGGGGCACAGGCACTCCTCATGGGCCCCCCATCAGCTGTTTGGTGAGCACACCTGGACCACTAAAAAGTTGATCGGGAGCACTCCTCGTGGGTTTCCCTATCAGCTGTTTGGTGCATACACCTGACCGACCCATGAGGAGCGCCCTTGTTCAGCTGTTTGGAGACTCCAAGGGCCTCCTCCTCCAGGACCCCCATCAGCTGTTTGGTGGGCCAGGTGAGCACACACCTCCAGGCCCCTCACACATCAGCTGTTTGGTGGACTGGATGAGCGCGCTTCTCTGCACTCGATCCATTGACCCTGCCTTGCAGTGGGACTGAGCAGGTCTAACTGACATGCAGGCACCCAGATGGGTGGGCCTTAGTCCAGGCTATGTCTTCAAGCTTCTCCAGCCAACACATCCTGTAGTAGCTGACCACCCGCCCTGGGGCAGAAGCAGGTGAACATCTGGCAGGGGCAGAACAAATGTGCAAGAGAGTTCCAGGCTAAAGTGGGCTACTGTCACATCTTTTTTCACCCAAAGAGGTAAAATGACTGTGCAAGCACACAACATGAGGCAGAGTCATAACTTGGAGCAGCAGAAGTCGGGGGAGAGGGTGCAGGTAGAGAATTATTGCTTCTTTCATTACAGAAATTCAGAGAGGGGTTTTGGTTGCTGGACAAAGGAGGCTCTAAACTACTTTTCCTCCTCCTCTTGTATCCTCTGTCTGGTCCTTGGTATAAGTTAGAGCAACCCGTAGACTGCTCGACTTGCACTATGGGTGAAAACTACACAAAACTTTAACCCACTTTGGGCAGTGTTATCCCACTTTGGACAGGATTAACACACAATATAGTGAATCATATGGTTGGTGGCTGCCAGATGATCACCTCACCGTGGGGTGGGCAACTGGATGACACACGATCCATTCACCAGAGAAGGCCCGGAATACAGCGCGTAGTGACATTGCCCAAAGTGTGGCAAGGCTGCCCAAAGTGGGTTAGTGAGCCACCTCTCGTGCGTGGTCCCCATGCTGTAAGGCCATGAGGCGGGGTCTGCAGATCAGGCCTGGAGGAACCCGCACACTTTTCCCATCCACCCAACAGCTGATCGGGGGGAGGGGGTTCTTGGAAGAGTCTGCACACTTCTCCGGGGCTCCCCTCCCCCAATCAGCTGCTCCTCCAGGGCCCCCCTCTCTCCCAATCAGCTGTTGGGCATGTGGAAAGAGTGTGTGCTCCTCCACCCCCATCAGCTGTCTAGAGGCAGCGGGTCTGATCCTACATTTCAGCAGCAGGAGTCCAGGCAAACTGACCTGTACAGTTGGCTCTTTGGCCCGCCCTTGGGTATGGTGGGACCCACGACAGTGGCTTGCCGGCCCAGTTTCCCTATGGCGGGGATGATCATGTGGCTTGCTCTCCTCAGCAGCCCAAAGTGTGGGGGCCCCGTCCCCATCTCGTGTGGCTTCACCCTATGGCTGCTATCTGCCCCAGGGGCCAGTACAGCAACCTAGAATAGTCACACCCCCACCTGGGGGGAGGGCGGGCTCTGAAAAGGTGCCGTATTGTTGGCTGCACTGGCCTCAGAACAATTTTGGTCTTTCTGGTTCAGGGCATCCTTATGGTGGAGGGTCTTGAAGGAAAGACAATCAGGTGCAGCTCTTCTGAGTTTCACCCTTGTGCCTTTCCCTCGAGGGTACCGTTCTTCCCTCATTTAATTTCGGTTCACAAAGAACTCATTTCATTCTCCCCTTTGTGTGAGCTTCTGTTTGCCCATCTGTAAGCCTTTGATAAGAACTTCCAAGGCTCTTAACAATCCTTCTGTTCTGGTTCCCTTCTCTCCTCTTCCCTCACCCCACCCCAAAGAACCGCGTTTATTACTTTATAAGAAGATTGGTTTCCACAAATGAACAATTTTAAAAGACATCCAAGTATGTAACATCAGAAACTTTCAAACTAATCCAAGACTAGAAATAAAATCTCCATATGAAGTCACAAGAAGTAATTTTAATGTGGAATGTAAGACAGAAGTCTGCTTTGGAATCAGTGAGGAATAATGGTTAAGCATCTGGAAGGTAAGAGACTCGCTGGGTTTGCAGAAACTGAAATAAAAGGTTCTGAGTGGCTGGAGATGAATTCCTTTGGAGATATTGGTCCCCTCTTAGCAGCAGCATTTCAAGATTGCTCAGAAAGCTTAATGTTACCTAGATCTCAGCAACTTGAGTAATCCTTGGAGGTGGTGAGCTAAGGAGCTCTGCAATGCAGTCTGCAGAAGCGTCTCTAGCACCTAATACAAGCTGGCATGACACGAGAATCTCTGCACGTGTGGGAAAGGCCCAAACCATTGAGTTTGAATATACTCTGGCACCTATACTAGGAAGGTGATCGGAGGATATTCAAAACTCACATGGCATGCTTTTCTATTTCCTCTTCTACTCAGCATGCTCACTAGTAACCAGCCGTAGCCAGTAACTAGCTGCACTTGCCACACATTGATCCCTGTTTCTCAGTGTTTTGGTAACTATGGACAAAGCTGAGGTACCCCATGAGAGCACACCTTACTGGGCTGGGGAAGAGACCAGAACATTCATTCCAATCTGGAGAGAGGTGGAATTGCAGACACTTCCAAAATGAAGTGGTATATTGGGTCATATTGGCACCCTCTCCCCAAACATAAAAATGCAGAGTGTGCACAGGCAAACACAAAGCAAGCACCCCAAACCACATGGCAAGACAAAGCTGGCACCCCAAACATAAAAATGCAGAGTGTGCAGCTGGCATCACCTCCTTAAACAAAAATATGCAGAGTGCACAAGGGGACCGGCAAACCAACCCCCAAACCCCCAACACCCCTCCCCCAGAGCTGGCAGGCAGACACACACTCTCTCTCACACACACACATACACACACACACACACACATGCTCTCACTCTCACTCTCACTCTGCTCACTGACACTCATGGCTGATATTGGAGCAGTCTCTGAAGCAAGCAACCACTGCCTGAGCTGAGAAAAAGCCTCCACTTCCTTCTTTTCTCCTCCGTCTTCGTGTGCTCAGCTCAGCTGCCACCAGCCTGCCTTGCTGTAGTCATAGTGTGCTGGCATGGGGCCAGCCTGCCCCTGGCCATGTAGGAAGTGCTTTTGCTCATGCGCAGCCAGTTCTATGGCCCCAGACAGTCAGCTGACTCTGAGCGTGCCGGTTCTGACTGACACGGGGCCAAAAGTGGAGCCGGGAGGAGTGGTTCCACTTTCGGAGTGGTGATGGCAGTGGTAGCAGCAGCAGTTGCCGTGGCACTGCTCCCCAGGTTGGAGGGGGGCAAACAGCCCAGATTTGGGGGGGGGGGCCTCTCCAAAGGCCATAGGCCCCCCTGAAAGCCATGGGTCCTTGGCAAATGCCCTACCTCTGGCGTCGGAAATGAACTCTAGAGAAGTCCTCAAGCTTAACTACTGCGCCACATTCCTAGCACTCTAACAAACAGCTGCTGCCTCTCTCTGGCACCCCCTAATTCTCTCCGCTTGGCCCTATGCTGATGTGACCAATGTGTAGTAGGAGTCAAACCAATGGGCTCAAATTGCAAGGAAGCAGATTTCGGCTAAACATTAGGAAAAACTTCCTAATTGTAAGTGTTGTTTGACCGTGGAACAGGCTGCCTAGGGCGGCGGTGGGCTCTCCTTTGCTGGAGGTTTTCAAACAGAGACTGGACAGTCATCTGTCAGGGGTGCTGTAGTGGATTTCCTGCCTTGAGCAGGGGGTTGGAGTAGATGGCCTCTGAGATTCTCTGATTCTCTGAGTCACTGGATGATGTCACTGGAGTATCATGGGGCAATTTGCCTCTGGCTTACTATATGGTAAACATGATGTGACTGACATGGAGAGAACAGAAACCCTATCACAGAAGGTGTTTGTGAGCGCAGATACACTGAAGACTGGGACACTATGAGAATGGGGTTTTAAAGAGATAATTCACTTTGGACACAGGGGCAGAAAATTATATGCAGTCAGTGGGAAAGGGAATTCAAGGAGAGGATGCATGTGCCGGACTGCTCTGAACAAGAGGATCTAGTTGGTGGGCTGAGCCTGTGGTTCTCCACCTTCTTGTAGGCAAAACCCACCAAAACATTTTTTAAAATCCAGAATGCACTTGAATAAATCTAGGAGCAACCTGGGCTGGGTGCACAAGACATAGCAGCGATCAGGGGCTCTCCAAGGCCGCAAGCTGGCACTGGGGGAGCAGCTGCTATGCAACCTGGATACAGCAGGCTGTGTGGGACAAGAGAGAAACTGAGATCAGTCTCCTCCCCTCCCTGAGCCCCAGCCAGAGCTCTGGCTGGCAGGGCAGGAGCTTAGGTTGGCCCAGTGGCACAAGATGATCCACAAGCACTGGGGAGGGGTTGGGCGCAAAATTGTCCAAGCAAGCTTTGGCCTGCCACCTCCCCTTGCTTGCTGCAGCCTCAGCCGACCATGCCTTCCCTGACTTTTCTCTTGCCTCTGCAGCCCACCTAAGGCCCTCCTGGAACGCACTAGTGGGTCAGAACCTACTGAATGAAAACCGCTGGACTGAGCAACCTTTAGCTAAAGACCTAAGGCAGGGAGTACCAAGTCAGGCTGGAAGGAGGGCAAGGCTGGAGGCTGGCGAGGCTAGGAGCAGGGTGGAAGGCTGGCAAGGCTAGGAGCAGGGTGGAAGGCTGGCAAGGCTAGGAGCAGGTGAAATCTTAGACTTTTGATTGTCGTCTTGTTTCATGAATAAGTCAAACCAACAAGGCTAAACAAATGTTCCGAACTAGGGTGAGAGACATCTGTATACAGATGGCCCCTAAAGTTATAAAGGAAAGTAAAACAGCCCCTTGGTACCATAAATTTACAGGGACACCTAAGTTGGAAGCCTATTTGGAACGTATTAACAACTATACAATCTGCAGCGCTTCAGTGCTGCTGCGTTTGAATGCTATGCCTACCAAAGTCTTAGAGGGTAGATATGAGGGGATTCCTTATTTAAGGTTATGCCCTTGCGGTGTTGGCAAAGTTGAGAATTTACCTCATTATCTCTTTCAATGTAGACTTTCTGTTACAATGCGAGCTAAACATTTCAACTCACCATTAGTGGGTAAGGAACATTGGGCCGCTTTACCATATCAGCTAAAATATCTTCTGGGGGACAACTCGGAGTCTCACGTTAAAAGTATGGCTAATTTGGCTCACTTTCTGGCAATTTACAAGAAAGTTGTAGTCAAAGATGTTAAGTATGTTTATTCCTTGAATTAGATGTATGCTTTTAAATCCTATGTTGTATTCTGTTTTAATTTATTTTATCTCTATTTTATTTCTCTTTTGATAACCCAAAGGGTTATGACAATAAACTTTATTTATTATTATTATTATTATTATTATTATAAGTCAAACCCCAGAACAAGGGGTTAGCTCGGACCCAGTATGTGTAGGTGAACACCCGATCGTAGTAAGTGCTTGCCGAGTCAAGACCTCCCTTCTGCCACCACCAAGAAGACTCCAAAACACAGTCTTCCTACTTTGTGTGAAGTTTATCTAATCACTGCAGAAACCCACCACCAAATAAACACACTGTGCATGTCCCCTTATTTTGGAAGCAAAGTGGTTTGAATAATATCTTTTATTGGACCAACTGCTATTGGTGGGAATAAACAAGCTTGCAGGCCACACCGGACCCTTCCTCAGGCATGTAGCATAGCCAGTAGAAATATATAAACTGAGCAAATACAGGGCAGTATATAAAGAGGTAGGAAAGGGTGGGGTTAGATAAGACCACCAACAGCAGTTGGGCCAATAAAAGACATCATTCGAACCACTTTGCTTCCCTCTCTGTCACTTGGGACCAACATAGCAACCACACAATCTCTGTTGTTTTGGGGCCCTTTTTGTGAGAACCTTTCTCTGGGCTCCCAGCCCCCGAGTTCCGAATAGCTCTGGCATCCCTGGTCATCCGGCTCCTTCCCTGGAGCATTCCCTGGTGGGACTTATTATCTCAGCTTTATTCTAGCTCATGTGGAGCAAGTTTACCTCACGGGAGGTAATGCCAGCTTGCTGTGGCCTAACCCTGCAGGAACTTATGCCAACACCCTGCCACAGTAGCCATTAAAATGTTTGCAACATTCCTTCAAGATAGATAGTGCTGAGTGCCACAAAATCCTGAGTCTGAGCATTTTCTGGAGTCATTATATGTTTTTACACACACATTTCTCCTGCATTCTTTGCTGTTACATCCTGAACTTTCTATGTGTCGAAATCACTCATACAGATCTTAAACATCCGGCTCTTTGAACTTCTGTGTAGAACTTCTCCCAGAACCTTTGTGTGTAAAAGGTTCTCCTGGTAAACTGCTTTGCTCCAGGCAGCTGTGGTCACTTGGCTTCCATGGCAGCCCCTCATGTCTACAGCTGTGGCTACTTTAGGCTGCCTCAGGGCAGTGTTTGTGTGAAGAATGCATCCAGGAACTGCCTCAGGGCAGGGTGTGTGTGAAAAATGCATCCGGAACTTACTTGTGGACTTGTAAACCCAGAAGACTGAAAAATCCGGAACTTTAAGGTATGTGTAAAAATGCCCAAAGTAAGACCTATTTATTTGGCCAGGTGTTTGGCAGGCAGGGATAGAATTTGGGACACTGTTTTTAAATAGGGATTTTTATTTTCTACAGTTTAAGTTTTGAAACTGGTTTTAGCTTATGTATGCTTTTATATATGCTTTGTTATCCACCCCAAGCCTTTGGGAAGCAGCAGGCTAAAAATCAAAATAAATAAATATTTAAAACCACTTAACAAAAAGCTCCCTATTAAAAAAGAGAAGCTAGAAAAACAAAGCTTTAGTGCAACTAAATTGGGGAGCCCTTATCCCCACCTGAGTTTCTTTTGTGAGAATGTCACTGTAAGAATGAGTAAGCATTTGATGGTGTGGCAGTGGTTCCTTGCTATGTGTCTGAAGGTGGGATGGTTTAATTACTAACAGGTGGTGGAGCCATCAGCAAGTACCGCAGGGCACCCTAAGTGTGTCAAGAAACACTTTGCACCACCTCTCAACCTGGGCAGATAGATTGTTTATGCCATACGTTTCAGAGAACGCTTTTACACCTCTGAAAGTTTCTTTGGTAAACATCTCCGTCAACACCATATGTCAAAACATGTTGCCGTAGTTACCATGCCCAGGTCACAATGTGATAGAAAAGTTAGCACGTTTTCAAGTACACTAAACATTTCTGAAGAAAGAAGTTTTCTACAATATATGTCTCAGTTTTAAGGTTCAATCAACATCTTGCGAGCTGTCAGGGCTGGAAATGAATGTTGTATCGCTAATGGAAACCCCAGCTCTCTATCCGGCATTGGGTCCTGGGTGGCATTTGTAGGACCAGGTACCAGTACAGCCTAAGCCTAGTAACAGGGTCAATGGGAAACGAGGGTCTGGTGTCAAGACTGAGCCAAAGGACCAAGGCAGGGGTTAGTCTGAAAGGACCTAGGAGCAGGGCTGGAAGGCAGGCAAGGTGGGGATAGGAGCAGGGATAGAAGCCAAGTGATGGCGAAGCTGCAGGCAGGCAAGACTAGGAGCAAGGCTGGGATGTTGCAAGCACAGGGCAAACACACACATGCAAACTTTGATCCACTCAACTTCCTGCTCCTTCTGAGCTTGCTTAAATATACTGATTGTCCATCCCACGAACAAGGGGTGGTGGTGGCTTGGACTTTTACAGAAGGCCTCAACTCCATTTCAGTCCAGGGTGATTCAAGGAAGTGCAGTGGCGGTGCAAAGCCAGTCACTGCTCAGGAGCTCTACGGACAAGGGCCAGCCTTAAACAGGGCCAAGAGGGACCATGGCCCGGGTCCTACGGTCAGAGGGGCCCCCACTTTATACAGCGAGACTAGCCCTGGTAGCCTTAGGACCAGTGCTTCTGAGGCCTCAGGATGAGCTATTTCTGTGAGGCCCTCTTTACACTGTGACTCTCGGTCCCTGGAGTGGTTGCTTCCTGTGAGGCCTTTGCCCCCCTCTGTTTGCTTCACCTACTAGGGCGGGGGAGCAGGGCCCTGAAGGAAGCGGTTAAAGAGGTGGGGCTATGGAGGGTGGGGCAATGGGGGCATACATTTTCTTTTTGCCCAGGGCTTAATTTGCTGGGCTGAGCCCTGCCAATTAAATTCATGGGGAGGGGGCTGAGCTTTGAGAAATGTTCCCAGTAGAACTGTACCCCACAAAATGCTGTGCAACTCCCTTCCAACAGAGGCCCGGGTGGCCTCAGACCTTGCCTCTTTTCGTCATTATTGCAAGACTTGAATGTTCTGCCGGGCCTTCGGTGAGGGACGGGAGGGTGGGGGGCCACCCCCCTTTTGATATTTTGCTTGATTGTTTAGTGATTATTGTTTTTTATAGTTTGGTTTGTTTTTAAAATATTTTATACTTGTAAGTCGCCTTGAGCTACTATATGTTGGAGAGGCAGGGTAAAAATATTGTAATAAAATTTTTTAAAATGTGATCGCAATGCCACACGTTTCACACTTTCCTTGGAGGAGGGGGCCCAGTCTTTCACAGCTCTGTTGATCGCCGGCAACCCCCCTTGTGACCAACCATGCTTAAATAGGGCTGGCCCTGCCCTGCTGAGCACGCAGGTGGGCGGAGTGGCACGGCAGGAAGCCCCCACCCGCCGGCGCCTGCTGGGGCCGTTCCCCCCTGTTCCCAGCTGTACAGGGAGCCGGTATCTCCGGCTCCGGCTCCGCCTCCACTAGCGGCCTGGCAACTGCAGGCATCACCCTACCTCCGCAAGCCGCCTGCGGCCGGTGGCCCCGCCTCTCTGCGCCAGGCAACGGCAGCGGCGGTAGAAGGCTTTAACATACTGGGTGTTTCAGGGTTGGAAATGAAAGTCACCCCACCCCCCAATGACTTATTTGGCTTTCATTAATGATTTTTCTGCCTGTCCCACTCTCCCTTCTGGTGGTGTTAGTATTACCCAGCAGTGCAGGGAAACATTCAGTGCTATGATTAAAAAATATTGTAGTCATCTTTTAAAGCACCTTTCTCCTTTCCCCCCTCTTTAAAAGCAACTGCATTTTTTCAATCTGATACCGCCCCCCCCCCCCCCCCCTTCGTTTCCTATTCCTCCATGTTAACGTGGTGATCTCACTTTTTCCTTTTGTTTTCCTCCACCCCTGGTAAAAGTGGTTGAAAATGTTGAGGTGGAAAGTTCTGCCAAAGAAAGGGTTTCATCTAATTTGATATTTTTTAACAGGATAGTGTCTGCTCCCATTTTGGTTTTGCCTAGAGAAATTTTAAAGTGAAAAATTTTCATTTCTAATGTAAAAGGAAACAACGCTTTTCATTTTGACTTAAAATATCCTTTCATTTCATTTGTTTTATTTTAACAAAAAAAACCAACAAACAAAAAAAACCAAAGGGAAATGACCTTTTCTACCAAAATGTCAACTTGAGGCAACACTCTAATGTCAAAATTTCCAATTTGGTTTTGCTGATTTTTTTTTTACATTTCATTCCGACTTAGAAAGAAAACGAATTTTAACATGTCCTGGGGGATGGCAATTTCTCTTTCAGAAGCGCACCATGTTCTAGGGTAGACCAGGCACGTAGACAAAGTTGGCTGTTGAAAAGCTGCTCAGAGTTTTAGTTGGCTGGAAGTTAGCCTTGATAGAGATGGATTAGTAATTAATTTTAGAGATGCAAAACACATGCAGCTTATTCCATGGCTGCTTAGCTTGACACTTGGATGAACAAATGAAGCTTATCTCATGACTAGCATGACCTAAATATGTGGGGGAATTCTGTGTCTATTAAATCTGCTTGTCAAAGTTGCTCAGAATAATTTATTGAACTAAATTCATATTTTTCTATTTACAACTTGTTATTTTCTTGTGTTTATTCATTGAGAATTACCCCCTGAATAATCATTGTTTGCTAGTAGCTCCTTGCAAGTATTTGATATTCAATATTTGGCATTCAAGCTGTTTTGATTGGACACAAGCCGCATGATTTATTTCAGTTCCCTAAAAATGAGGTTTCTGATGCTTTAGCACTCATGATTATGCATTTAGAGATCACTCCCTGTGCATATTCTTCCAATGTGCACTTGTCTACGGAGGGAGTGTGGTTACTTTATTGGCCCCCAAAAAGTAATAGATGGAGACAAAACAAGAACCACTTTGTTTTAAATGTTAATAAAATAATATTATTAATATTATTTCATAATATTAAAATGCTAATAAATGCGTCTCCTATCACCACTTCCTTAATGTTTGTTATTTTGCACTGATCATAGACTGCATTTACATTTCTTTACTGTTAGTTTCTTGTATTTACCTCATCTTGCAGTCGTTTGGATTCAATTCTGCCTTATTACTAGCCTAAGGAAGGGCTCAGTGCAGCCCAAAAGCTCGCACTCTCTCACCAGCGTAAGTTTGTCCAGTAAAAGATAATCATCTGAATTACTTTGTCTCCATCTATTACAATATACACTTGGAACGTCTTGCTTTGCAGACTGATTCAAAGCCCACTGTGGTTAACTGGAAGTTTCCCATTGACTTCAAGTAAGCTATGGAGCTTGCCTTTGGTGAATACTGCTGCCCCGGGATAAACTCACTTGCTGGAACATTCATAGCAAGTGAGCACAAAAAGAATGATGAACAAAGTGAAAGCATCATAATAATAATAATTAATAAATAATACAAATCAAAGGACTATTTAAAAAAATATTATATCCATGATGGGTCTGCTAGAATCTCTCCTTTGACTTCACTCACTGTTGGACTTCTCCAGCTGTCCCTGATCATCTCATTTGTCTCTGTTAGCATTTTTTTCTTCTTTTTTTGAGAGAGAGAGAGAGGCAGGGTTTCATGGAATATTAAGGTTGAATAATAAAGCTCTCTCTTTTAAACAAAAATAATCAGAAAACAAAGGGTTAACATTGAAGTCCTCATATGAACTCTCTCTCTTTTTGTGTTCTCCTTCACCCCCACAATCTAAAAATGTATAAAGAAAGCACTCCTTAGCTCTTGCTGCAACATTCGTGCACAAAAGATCAGTTTGTACAAGGCAAGGAGCAGTAATTGAAAAGCATTGTATGAAGTGGTTTTTCAGCAAGGATTTTGTAATTTCTGATAAAGCTAACATTGGCACAATAGAGATTGATAGGTGATATATATCCTAGTTGTTACAGTGTTGAATTGAGACTCTGGAGACCTTTGTTCTATTCCCAGTTCGTCTGAATTATCCTGGGCAAAATCACTCCCCCCTCCTCTTTGCTTCAATTTTAACGTCTGCAAAAGAAGGATAATGCCAGCCTCTTTTGTAAAGTGCTTTGAGAACTGCAGATGAAAGATACTGTAGAAGAGCAGATTATTATTATTCCCTAACTCCTGGGGGAGGGCTTGTGAGGGGTTAATTCACTAATCTCTGGAGAGCCCTTTCAGGCCCTCAGATGGAAGATGTTCTATAGGCACATGGCATGTTATTAAGTGTGAGCTATTTTTATTATGAAGGTGTTTCAGCAAAGGCTGCCTCAAGTGTGGGGAGTGAATGCCTCAGTAAGAGTTCTGTGAATATTTGCTCACAGAGGTCCCATTTGTTCTGGCTGTGTCCATGGCTTTGTGTTTGCTTTCCATGAGTATCTTAGCAATCAAGGATACGGACAGGAAGGCTAATTGCATCAATGTTTTTAAGGCCTAGATCCTGCATTGAGAACAACTTCAATGAAGCTTCAGACAAGTGTAGCCTTAGTGCATGCGGAGAGACCAGCTCAAAGAACAATTCATCTCAGCACAGGAGCAAGACCTTAGAAAATATTTGAGGGGAAATCAATTTTCAACTCAAATATATTTGCACCGGATAGCAAACTCTTAGGGAACTGCATCTCCTCAGGAACCAAACTCCTGGGCTGGATTCTCAGAAACCTGCTGGATTTTATTTTTTTTACTAAGGTCTGTCACTTTTCCTACATAACATCACTAAAATTCAAGCCTTCCTTTCCCTTCCCTCTCCTAAGATTAGTTTCGTCCATGATCAAATCATCACTTGCCTTGACTACTTAAGCCTCCTTCTTACTGACCTCCCCCACTCTCACCTTGAGCCTCTTCTGTTCAACACTCGGCTGCTGAGGCCGGCACCTCACTCCCTGCTTTGATCACATTCAGTCCCTCTTCTCCCTCCACTGGCTCCCTCTTGCCTTTGCATCTACCACAAATTCCTTGTCCTCATCTTCCAAGCACTTTATGACCTTGTTCCTCCCTATCTTTCTGCCCTCATTTCCTGCTGTGTTCCCACCTGGAAACTTCACTCCTCCTTGGTCATCTAGTATTCACAAAAGTGATGGCAGAGTGCCACCATCACAACCCAGGTCGGGAACATGCCAGAAACACAATCTGGGCCCAGTCCACTGGCACAACAAATGTGCTGGCAGCCAGGCCGCCAGGAGGGGCAGGGCAACAGACAGATGTGCAGCTGCCCAGCCCCACCCCTGCGCTGTGCCCAATGCCCCTGCTCCCATGACAGGCAGCCATGGCAGCCAATGACGGCTGCCATGGTAGCCAGTCATGACAACCCCCACAAACCAAGCCGGGAACAGCAAACTAACACACGTGATAGCCCGCTTAGGCCCGAAGGGGTGGGCGGGCCATTGCTCAGGCATGTTGGCAGCTAAACCAGTGTGTGATCCCAGAGGTCTCCAGGACCACAGCCCGGGCTCGCTGCCAACACATTTGGGAGCAATCCCAGGCAACATCTGGTAGCCCAGCCAACAAATGTGCTGATAGCTTGCAGGCGAGGCCTGAAGCTGCAGATTCTTTACCATTCTGCTTTGTGCTGCTGCCTTTTCAGCTTGTCTGCCACTGGTCCGATGGCAACCAACATCAATTTATGATATTTCACAGCAATATATGACAGGTTACGAAACTTTCCCTCATTGTACAGCAGTTTACGGAAGTTGTGGCAGTTTATGGCACTTTGCGGCATTTACGACAGTTCACAGTCATTTGTGACAGTTACGCCAGTTTTAGCAACATTTATGACAAATTGCGACAGTTTCCCCATAAAGTTTATGACAGTTTATGGAAGTTTATGGCACTTCACGCAAGTTTACGACAGTTCCTGGAAGTTCCCCGAGAGTCTCCAGTTCATGGAACGTTATGACAGTTTCTGAAATTTACGGCAGTTCACGCAAGTTTACGACAGTTCCCAGAAGTCCTCCGAAAGTCTCTGGCACTTTCAAAAAGGCTGAAAAGGGTGACATGCTTGAGCAGATAGTGGCAGCAAATATCGGTAAGTGCCGCTGCTTCAGTGGGAGTTG
>QEPC01008313.1:3513118-3525492 GCA_003113815.1 Sphenodon punctatus
CAGCACATATAACGTGACATCTGGACCCACAGTTTGGGAAGCTCTGCCTTACACAGGGTCTGCCGTTTTCTTACCCTCTGGCAATGCGTGTTTTGCCAGTAAAGTCTCATTGAATTTGAATGAGATGTCAACCTTGCCACTTCAGAGCTGACTCCTAAAGAATTATCATAATGATGAATTGAGGGAGACTGCCATGTTAGTCTTACCTGTGTCTTCTTTAACTTGGCTGTATAGGAACTAGAAACCCTTTGAACGCAAATGCTTGTAGTCAGATCACATTTTTACAGAGCTGAACTATGCTTTCTGGAATCTGACGTGTGTGTGTGTGTGTGTGTGTGTGTGTGCGCGCATGCTTTGCATTATAAAAAAAAAAAAAACTCCACCAAATATATAATTTGGTGGTTTTAATTTATACCTTATTAATATCCTTTCTTATTATGACTCAGGAAGGCACCTCACATACCTGTTGCACAGCTGCAATCATACGCGGGTGAAACATGGCGTGCTGCTACCCACTGCAACCTGCATCTTTAGCATGAGTGACAAGACACTGCCACTTAAAACAGTCAGAAGGGGGTTTTGTGAGCTGCTGTCAGACTCTAAAATAGGCTCCCCCCTCCACCCATCCCTTTTTCTTTTTCTGCTCGATCCACAATTATTCTCCAACTTCCCCTTAGCTTCCTCTGTGCCGCAGTCAGGCAGATAAATAATAAAAATCCACATTGATGTGTCTGGCAAAATAAACCATGGCATGCTTATTATGATTACAGAGGACCTAAGCTGCATGACATTAGCTTGGTTCTCTGCTGTTACCAGTAGACCAAAAATGACATGAAATAGGGGTACGGGCAGGACAGCCCTTCTGCTAGTTTCCCCCAAAGCTCCACCCCCAAAGTATGGGGGGGAAGACAGTGGGGCGTCCCCTGAGTTCGAATTGTGCCCCCTCTTTAATTTAACACACACAGAATATCTTGCCCCAAAGCCCCAGCGGCAGCTCCTGTACACTGCACTGCAAACTCAGTGCGGGACGTCCCCGCACCTCTTTACACCCTTGTTTGTTAAATTGGCGTGACTCAAGAGCAACTTCACTGAAATCAATAGGGACACTGTCCTAGTGATCTAGTGAGAGTAGGTGGCTGTCTAAGGTGGCAGATTGATATAAAAGGGGCAGCAAAAGTCTGTCCCTCTTACATCTGCTGCTCTAGGGGGATGGGTAAGGCAGGGGATAGGAAGGCCAGAGGTACCATGCCAAGGGTGTAGCAGGTGTGTGTGTGTGTCACTGGAGCGAAGAGGGGCAAGAGCCACCAGAGTGAAGAAGGTGGGAAGGTCGCTAGGGTGGGGGAGTGCTGTGATGGGAGGCAGGGCGGGGGTGCACCAGAGTGCAGAGGCAGGGCCTGCCCAGTACTGTTGGTAGGTTGGTACTGCCTGTGAGGACGGGACAGGGTAAAGGGAAGGAATCTCACTCACTCTGGTGCCACTAGGCGTGGAGTGCGCCTGTAAAAGTCCCTCCGGTTCTTATAGAGGCTGGTGGGTGTAACCCTAGCCAAAGATCATCATCAGGAGCAGTACCAGGTGCAGCGTCTTTCCCTCCTACACAGTAGAACACAACACCCACAACTATCGTGCCTACACACAAAGGGGAGGGGGTGCGAATGTGAGGAAAGGGGTACGAGTACCCAGGAACAGGGGCTAGGGAAGGAGACACACACACAATGTAGGGCCCAGGAGTGGAGACACACAATCCCCAATCCCTGACACAGTCCCCCTACCACGCCACCTGCCACCAGACAGGATCACCCACACCACTCACCCTCGCAATCACTTTCACTCTTTTCACAAGCACCCACATAACCACACGCACTAACTCACGGTACCCCACATGCGATCGACAGCAGATCTGTTCACTCCAGGGCCAGTCTCTGAGGCACAAGCTCTGATTACCGGCAAGGAAGGAAGGGCTGGACTGCCCTTAAGTACCGTGAAGATGCCCGTGCAGGCACTCTGAGCGCCGGAGTGGCCCCGGCGGCGTGACCCCACACCTGTGTGCAGAGGCACGCCCAATCTGTGCCTGTGCTGCGCCGTTAGCATCTGCTGCCGTGGCAACGGGGCTGCGAGGCGGCGCCAGCCCCGCCGGCACACAGGGAGGCCACAGGGGCTTCCCTGGTGGCATCACCAGCTTCCTCATTGTTGTGCGCCCCTTACGGGGGCGTGTCAGGTCAGGAAGGGCTAACCGAGCCCTGACACTGCCATGTCCACATGCAGAGTGAGGGCCTGTGGGTCCCTGCTTCCACCCCTGCTCGCTCGTGTATCCCCTGCTTCCCCACCACAGCACCCTGCCCTCACCTCACACGCTGCACCCCAGCCGCGGTGCCACTCCCTCCTCGCATGCACCACAGGTTCCGCACCCAAGCCACCCAGGGTGGCAAAATCCCTAAGGCTTGGCCTAACTGAGGTATCGAGTGCTTCCCTCTAGAAATAAAGTCCTGGCTCCATTGAAGCCAATGGCAAGATTCCCATTGGCTTCAGTGGAGTCACAATATCATAATCATCCTGAGTGTAGAGTACTCTTCCCCCAATCAGCTTGCAGCACTGCCACTTGTGTCCCCCTTCAACATGACTTGAGTCATGGTGAAATGCCTATGCTGCTGGTTGGACAAGTACCCTGTCAATATTTTATTAACATCACTTAGCCGGGGGAGTGAGTAGAATGGCATTTGGTAGATAGGGATGCAGCTTGTGCGAGGTGGATTGTATGGGGATCTATAGGGGTTTTATTTTACACATTAATTTATTTATTTACATGTTTATCCTACCCTTCACTGAAAAAGGCTCAGGGTGGCTTACAAAGTAAAATATAAACATAACATATAAAAACATATAAAAGATAGAAAAAATGAAATACAAACAACCCCCCCCCCCAAAAAAAACCCCAACTCACCCACAAAACCTACCCAGTACCACCTCCCCATTCCGCACATCCGACACCCCTTCACATCCCTACCCCAAACCCACCCACCAACACATCCCCACCCACCAAATGCCTTTTCAAACAGAAAAGTCTTACACCACATCTGGAAGACGCTCAGGCTCCCATGAGCCTCCAGGGGAAGGGAGTTCCATAGCACTGGGGCAGCAACCAACAACACCTCTCTGCGAACCCTTGTCATACGAACAATACTAATGGATGGTGCTCACAGGGAGGCACTCCCGGCCGATCACAAGGGCCACAGCAGGGCATGGAAGGACTGGCGGTCTCTCAGATATGTGGGACCCAGATTGTTTAGGGCTTTAAAGGTCAAAACCAGCACTTTGAATTGTGCCCACAAAGCTATAGGGAGCCAGTGCAGACTTTGGACCACCGGTGTAATGTGCTCACGGTGCTTCACCCACAAAAGAAGGTGAGCTACCACATTCCGCACCAGCTGCCGCTTCTGAACAGTCATCAAGGATAGCCCCACGTAGAGCATGTTGAAGTAATCTAGTCTCGAGGTGATGAAAACATAGATGACAGTGGCCAGATCCGAATCAGAAAGAAAAAGCTGCAGCCTCCTCACCAGATGGAGTTGGTGAAAAGCGCTCCTGCTGCGACCTGACAATCCAGGTGCAGCAAAGGGTTCAGAAGCACTCCAAAGCTGTGAACCTGATTGACCAGAGCGACCGAACTCCATCAATAATCCCCTTCAGGTCACAAGACTGACCAACCATTATCACCTTGTTCTTGTCTAGATTCAGCTTCAGTCCTTATCTAGTCCCTGACAGAAGCCAGGCATTGGGTATGCACCAAGACTGCAGGGCCTGGGTCGGATGAAAAAGAGAGGTAGAGCTGGGTGTCATCAACATACTGATGGCGCTTGACCCCAAAGAATGACCTTGCTTCATCAAGAGGGGAGACAGAATAGAACCCTCTGGCACCCCATGGATGAGGTCCCAAGAGGATGACGAGCAATCGCCCATCACCACTCTCTGGGACCTCCCCAATAAGAAGGAGCGGGACCACTCAAGAGCGATCCCGCGGTCATGTCAACAACACCTCGTGGTCAACTGTATTGTGTAGTCACCGAAAGATCTAACAGGATCAACAGGGAAGAATTTCCCTTGTCAATCTCCAGGCGCAGGTCATCAACCAAGGCCACAAGTGCAGTCTCTATACCATACCCAGGATGGAAGCCCGGCTGAAATGGGTCCAGGAATCTGATGGCATTAAGATGAGCCTGGAGCTGTTGGGCAACCACCAGTTCAATAATCTTCTCCAAGAAGGGAAGGTTAGAGGCAAGCCAATAGCTAGCTGGGGAGTCAGCGGCCAAAGATGGCTTCTTAAATAGAGGCCGGACAACCGCAGTATCAAGAATGTCTGACACCCTACCCTCCCAAAGGGAGGCATTGACAACCCCAACCAGCAATGGCCCCAACGTCTCCCAGCTGGCTTTCACCAGCCAGGATGGGCAAGGATCTAATTCACAACTGGTTGCCCTCACCGCCCCAAACACCTTCCCCACATTGGTGGGTGATACCAATTGAAACAGATCCAAATAAACAGGACAAGAAAGCCTGAGTTTCTATAACCGCAAACTCCAATTCTGCAGATAAAATGGCAGTATCCAAGTCATTACAATATTCAACCGTAGGTTTCAGACTCTGACCTGGCTACCCTCATCCATGCTTTCATCACCTCTATATTAGACTATGGTAATGCACTCTATGTGGGGCTACCCATGCTAACTGCTCGGAGGCTGCAGCTAGTGCAGAATGCGGCGGCCCGTCTCTTGGTGGAATTGGGCCGCCGGGAGCACATAAAACCAGTGCTCCATGCTCTGCACTGGCTGCCGATAGCGTTCTGGACCCGCTTCAAGGTGTTGGTTTTGACCTATAAAGCCCTAAACGGTCTAGGCCCTGCCTACCTGCAGAACTGCTTCAATGCCCAGGTGCTGGATCGACCCCTGTGGTCATCCGGGGGTGCCTTGATCGAGGTCCCCTGAGTCTTCTGGGGGGCCATGCAGGAGAGGGCATTCTCGGTGGCTGTACCACAGCTGTGGAACTCCCTTCCGGTGGGGGTGCAGCTGGCCCCGGATCTCCCCTCTTTTGGGGGAGTGTGTTTGCAGCTTAGGAGGTATCTTAGGCATCCTTCTACGAGCTCCATGTTGCCCTGGCAGGACTCCTTTCATTTTCACCCCTCTAGCCCCATGCAGCTCTACATGCCTCTTCTAGCAGGACCGAGTGCAGTTGTGCAGGCCTTGCTGTCCCTCTGCACACCCGCTCCCTCTGCTGCTGCTCTGAGTTCATCACGCTGTAGTTTCAAAATGACATCCACCCCACATAATCATGCTTCCTCTTTCTCCCGCTGCAACAGTGGTTAAAGTGGAAGAGTACAAAAGTGCAGGAAGGACAAAGGTAGTATGTCCGCACTAGGATGGGGATGATCCTGCTGTGCTAAGCCATCTCGAGTCCTTTGAGAAAAGGGAAATCTTAACAAATAGTAAGAATAAATCACACCTCATCCCTGTCAGTGGGAGGGGGGTAGGAAGGGGAGAAGCACCACCCGTTCACCCCTCTTGCACACAAGGGAGCTCTGCTTGCGAAGTGCGGGGAAAGGAAGCCCGTCAGGATAGTGTGTGGGTCTGTTCGTGTGCTTACGCACTCTGAACGTTGACCCCTATCATCATAGGGCACAGAGCTGGGGAAGGGAAAGGGGTCCAAACTCACTACTCGCGCTTGCCAGGGGAATGGTAGGGCGGAGAAGTGAGGGAGGTGCGTGGTCCACAGGGGAGGGGTCCCAAGGGTTACGATAGGGTTCACGGGCTCACACACTCCAGGGGAAGAAGGAAGGGATGGTCCCAGGTCGGGGGGGGGGGGGTCCAATCGGGCGAGCCCGCAGGCTCTCAGTCGCTCACTCAGTACTCTGGGTCAGGGGAAAACAGGAGGTCACACATACACAAATATTCTAGGACAGACAGAGGCACGCTCTAACACAATAGCACACAGGGGCAAGAAAAGGGAGGAACAAACAGCAATTCAAACACAGTAGTCAATTTCACCACTTAGCTCGGGGGGGGGGGCAGTCTCTCCAGGGTTGTAGCTCTGTTCACCGGCACTGCTACACTTGCAGTGCCGGCCTTTGTAGTGCTGGCTCCGCCCCCCATGCGTGCCTGGAGGTGCGCAGAGCGCCGCAACGGGGGGCGGGGCTCCAGGGCGTCTCGCCCGGTCCGGGAGCCATTTTCCTGGCCGCTTTTGCCTTCAGCGCCTCCGGCTGGGGGCGCCTGTAACGGAGGCGGCGTTGTGCTCTGGGTGAGTGGAGCGGGGTCCTGGAGCCTTCGGGGGGGGCTGCCGCGCCAGGCAGCGGCTGCGGCGGCTGACAATCCCCTACAAAGCCTAAAAAGCCTCGATTTGCAGGATTGTGAACTCGCACAAGCTTATGGTGACTGACTGTGACTCACAATTTGAGGCTTAAAGCAACTGCTAAAATCAGAAGACTGGGGATAAAAAAAGTCACAAGTCTTCGCTTTCATTTTTTCCCAAAAATGGCATGTTTCTCCCCCTTGTGGCTACAGAGAAAAGCCTGAGAATATGACTGCCATGTGCCCCAAAGGCTCAGGAGTACAGAAAAAGAACCTAAATGTGCATTTTACAAATGAATCTCATTATTTTAAAACAACTTCTTGACTTGGGAGAGCCTGACTCAGGGCTGGGCACCCCTGCACTTTTATGCAATTTTGTCTCTCCAACAACTCTCATCCTGTTAGACGACTTGGTCATAGGCAGTTCAGGCTGAGGTGGTACCTTGCAGATTCAGGGCTAAAGTGACAAGCATAATCAAAAAGTCTGGAAATCTGGGAAGTCGGAGGTCAGAGCAGAGATTAATGAGAAGGCATGGAGCGCAGAATTAAAACCTGGAAGCTATTGCCAAAAGTCAGAGTTAGGGAGTCAGAGGCCAGAGATGGCCAGAGATCAATGCTGAGAAATGAGGTAGAATCAAAGTCCAGAAGCTGATACCGAGGGTCGGAGCCAGTCTAAAAAAAGAAGGGGGACAAAGAAGACACAGGCTGGGCAATGGGGCAAGGGATTGGAAGCAGGTTGAGAGGGGAACAAGGTGGCAGTGGGGAGTCTGGAGCAGGCTGGGTTGGGAGCACAGATCCCACACTATTGTCTCTACCTGGGTGTTGAGCAGTTCTGAGGGGGGCATGAATTGGGGGCAGCCTAAAATAGCCAATTAGAGATCCCAGCAGCCAATCAAGAGGCTGGCTATCCTCCACCCCCAAGGCTTCTCCAGCAATCCAGCTGAGCAGGTTAGTAGTGGCTAATGAGTGTCATTTGGGTTGGGGCCCGGCTGTGTTTGAAGGTCTGACACATCCCGCCTCATTTTCCTCTTAAGTCTTACAACTGCTTACCACAATTCCTTTCTCATTAGGCCATGGTTCTGCAAACCATTTATGCCTGTGAATAGTCCTACTGACTACCATTCATATTCAGTGGTTTCCAAAATTTTTGGATCAATCGTTGGCTGCTGTCAACCCTCAACATTTCTCCCAGACCACACAATGCTCCCACCATACACAAAGTGGGTCAGGGCATTCCCCTAAGCCTGTCTCCCCACTACCTTTGTGAGAGGTGACTGTGACCCAGTGCATGCTCACCGTAAACCATATATGGCTATAGCAAAGTAGATTTCAGCCTTTGTGTTGTAACCATTTCTGGTAGGCAAAGGGTGGGGTGGGAGGAGGAAGAGATGACTGTAACAACATGTACACTGCAGCCAACACATGTGCATTCCCCCACCAGAGAAAGAGAGCCCTCCAGAGATAGTTGCAACATAGAGCCCTCCATGGGCCAAGAAATCAGGCTTCACTGCATTGAGCCTGACTTGAACCCTAGCCCAGTGCAGCCAGACTCTTTTCAGCTGGGGCACAATGTCTCCAGGTGATCCCATGACACCACAGCACTCTTCAAAGGGTGGGGTTATACCAGAAAATTGGGTGGGACTAATGTGTTCTGCCTCTTTCTACCATGGCCCTGACCACTGGGCAACCTGCGGCAACTGCCCCAGGCACCACTATTTTCTCTACTTCCATGGGCCCTACAGTGGCCTCCGTTTTCACCAGGGCAGGTTTCAGAGCCCCCACTCCCTCCCAGTGGGGCTCCAAACATGAGCACCTTTAGGACCCCCCCATTGAGACCGCTTCTGAGGGGTGGAGCCACTGTGGAGGAGATGGAGCTACAAGAAGCCATGAACTCTCTCTTCACCCGGGGCCCCACAAATTCTAAGGCCGGCACTGAACATGGCTCCCCTGCACCTGAAGCACCACGACATCATGACACTCCATTGCGGGGCAGAGAATCCTCAGTGCAAGGTCCAGGAAAATTGGGCCCCTCTTTAAGGGTGGGAAGTTCGGTTCCCCCGGTATCTGATACTGCCGGTATTTTGCTATACCGGCAGTATCGGATTAATCCAGTTATTGGGAGTATCGGTTCCCTGTGCCGGATTTGTTTACATTGCGGCCATTGAAATGAATGGCCACAATGTAAAAGAAAGAAAGGGGAAAAAAAATCCCCTCCCCCATCCAGGCTGCACGGGTGGAAGGGGGGACACCCCCACCCACCCTGCCCAGCCTGGATTTTTAAAGAATTTTTTTTTAGCCGGAGTCCCTGCTAGTGCGGGCTTTGCTAGTGAAGTTCCCCGGAAGGCCTAGTCAAGCGCTGAAGCCAGCCAGCGCTGAAGCCTCCGGACCGCCATGCAGCCGCCGCTGCTGCCTAGAGCACAAAAGGTAGGTGATCTCTGGGTGGGGGGGTAGGGTGATCCCTGGGGTGGGGGGTGTTAAACCACCCCAGGGATCACCCTAGTACCTGCTGGTGCGGACTCCGGGTTGCCTCTGCCGGCACAGCGGTGGCCCAGAGCCCGCACTAGCAGGGACTTCGGCTAAAAAATTTTTTAAAGAAAATCCAGGCTGTGCAGGGTAGGTGGGGGTGACCCCCCTTCCACCTGCACAGCCTGGACGGGGGAGGGAAAGTGGTTTTGTTTTGTTTTCCCATTGATTTCAATGGGGACAGTTCCCCATTGAAATCAATGGAAAAATACCGGTACCGGTATACCGGTTCTAATCCGGTAAACCGGGTTTTTGGAAACCGGTATCCGGTAAAACCGGTATCCGGTTTTTGGGGTGAGATCCCATCCCACTATTTCCTATTATAAGAATATAGTTTTGGCCATCTGTGTTTCTAACGTATTGATTTTGAGTTTCAATATATTAACTTTCTGTTTCAATGTATTGAACTTGTGTTTTACTGTATTAATTTGTATCCAATGTATTGATTTTTAGAATCAGTCTATATAGGAATTCCTTGTACCTTGGTTCAGGCTGAGGCCTCCTCAGCGTGTGTTCCACTGAACGTTTTTTAAACTTCTCAATGAACTTTTCACCGTATCCAAAGAAACAGAAAAAAATGGCTAAAGTTGGGGGCCAGACCAAGGGCCTTATCAGTCTATATGTCTAAATGACAAATGATGCCAGGTACAGCCATTCCCAAAGTGCAAGTTTTAAGCTTTAGTTTTTCCTAGCAGGTACAGCTGCTTCAACTAATTGTTTAAGAAACCTTGAAGCTGTGGTCTGTTCTCTGTAATCTGACAATTAATTTTGATGGAAATATGAGGTTTTGTTCAAACTTTGAAGGAAATCTGACTCTTTGTTCAGTCTCCTTATTTGCTCAGAATTAAGAGAACTAATTGGAATCCTATGTATTTCCATACTAACTGACGTCATCAGCGTCAATGTCTCAGGACTGCAAGTTTGCTTTAAGAAGGGAGACACTGGCTTTGCTTTTTCAGATTGAAATCCTAAGCTGATGTTGGGGTTTCTCCCTCAAGGCAGAAAAAAGGGAAGAACTGGGAAAGAATGCAATGTATTATTTTGATACCTTTGAGCCAATGAATTGAGCATATGTTAAGCTTTTAGAACCTATTTTCTTAAAATAGAAATGTTTTTTAGATCATGTCACTTTGACTATCAATACTATTCTATGTAAGCTACTGATATTTTCTATTTAAATTTAAGTAAACTATGCTTATTTTTTTATTCTAAAGTCTCCGGTTCTCCCGAGATCCGATATTGCCGGTATTTGGGTGTATCGGCATAATCTGATAAGTCCGATATTTACCTGTTACCGGCATACCGGATTTTTAACATTGGCCGCGGTACAAGATTTTTTACATTGTGGCCATTGAAGTCAATAGCCGCAATGTAAAAAATCCGGTACCGCAGCCAATGTTAAAAATCTGGTATGCCGATACCGGTAAATCTGGTACCAGGGAGATCCAATACCGGTACATCCGGTGTCCGGTATTCTCCCTGGTGTCCCAACCCTCATAAATATATTGGCATTTTACCATACTTACTTTGCTAGCTTGGCATCAAAGTAAAGTGTAAACTCATTTTATACAACTTGGAAAAGAGTGGCCCAATCCAGTTAGACCAGATCTGGCTGGAACACATAGCTCTCTATCCTTTTGTAAAAAAAGAGGCACGCAACGTGACACCTCGCCCCTGCATATTTTGAGTTTACTCATGGTCCCAATGTGGTGGAGCCCTCACATGAATTGCCAGGGCCCTGCCATATGCCGGCAGTTCCCACACTTGGGGCGGCTATAATTTATGCTAGTGCTTCTCATGGTCATGTTGCCATTTCTAATTGATTTAGGGAAACCATCTATTGGGGGCCCCTGAGAGCCCTCCCCCAACACATGAGTCTCCGTGCAGTTGCACAGTCTACACTATTCTGGATCCGACCATGGGCCTCCAGCTTCCTAAAGTTGGGGAGCTGGGGCTTGGTCTAGGTGTGTTCCTGGCCCAACCTGAAGCCAATAGAACCAGTCAGGTGGTCCTGCTGGACTCAGGTGGCAGGTCTGTACTACAGTAGTGTCCAGGACTAAAGCTTGGCATCCAGACAGTTCTGCAGGGCCAGCTGCAGACCCCTCCAGCCTCACAGGTCACACTTTTGGTAACCCTGAATTAGCCCTTCTGGGCAGGGAGGGTCTCCAGCTAAGGTGGCACACCCATGCCTGTCCTCTTTCACTTAACTCCCAAGGACCCTGCCAGCACTAATGCTTTAAGGATCCTACCCAAAATGTTCATTAGTGCCAAGCTTTAGAGAACAGAACTGTGTCCTGTATTCTCCTGGAGAATTTTTCCAGGTGCACCCTTGAAACACGTACAGTTTGTTTTTTCTATTGGGCTGTGTTTCGCTGTGTAGGAAAGCAGATGACCCTGTACTTTGCCCCTGCAAACCGATTCATTCTATGGCACCTCTGAAATGCTTTTCAACAGATGCTTAAGAGCCATAGAGAAGAAGCCTTCCTAGAATGGGTGTGGAAAGGAAATAATTACTGTGGAGCAGCTAATGCAAAGATCCCTACAGAACGTTTCACATTTGTCTATGGATTTAAGTTGCCTTGGCAATGACATGTTTTATAACATACTCATTTTTCCGAAGACTGTAGGTAACCTTCCCATATTTTGTCAGTTATAAGGGGGTCTGCTTAAGATAGATGTGATTGACACTAACAAGATGCTTCCCAAAATGCACTGCCTCTGGCTTAAGCCATACAGAAAGTTCAGATAGTGTAGATTTAATGGATTTACCTGGTTATTCAGGTACCTATTTCAGCTCTAATCTGTCAATTGTTTGCTCCAATGTGTCTCTACCAAGCTGGCCAATTAGCATAAAACCTGATTTCTGTATCCACACACAACACTCAGATTGCATGAGCACCACTGCATCATTGGTACCTACCCAATAGTTCTCTCTGCATTCCCCCACCCATTCCGACGGCCACTCCCTCAACCTCATCTTCTCACGAAATTGCTCTCTTGCTGTCCTCTCCTTTGATCCTTGTCATAATTCTGATCACTTCCTCGCCTCCTTCAGCCTCTCCCACCAACCCCCCTGCTCCTGGCGCCCCTTCCACAATATGCAGGCCATTTCCCCCATGGAGTTTGCCTCCTTTCTATCCCCACACCTCCCCTCCGTTTTCTCCTCCTCCTCCCCTGACTCTGCCATCTCCGATCTCAACACCTCTCTCTCCTCAACCCTTGACTCTCTTGCCCCCCTCTCTTCCCGCCCTGTCTGGCCCCAAAATCCTCGCCCCTGGCTCACCCCTAACATCCGCTACCTCCGCTCCTGCACTCGGGCTGCCGAACGCCTCTGGTGCAAATCCCGCTCCCTTTCTGACTTCCTTCACTATAAATTCTCCCTCTCCTCGGCTATCTCCCTAGCTAGACAACGGTATTATGCCTCCAGGATCTAATCTTTCTCTCGCGACCCTCGCTGCCTCTTCTCTACTTTCGACTCCCTTCTTAAACCCCCCTGACCTCCTCCACCCTCTTCCCTTG
>QEPC01008313.1:3539384-3563770 GCA_003113815.1 Sphenodon punctatus
CAGAGACTACTGCATAAAGCTGGGATTCACAGCCTTCTGCTCAGGAGCACCAAAGTGCTGGGGCAAGCTCATTCATGCAAACTATGCAGTGCTCCCAAGTAATCATTTCCCTCACTCGAGTTCTCGTGACTGGGAAAAGGCTGAGACCCCCTGGCATAAGGTAACCGGAGAATGCCAGCAAGGGGCAGGCCGCGTGGAACCTCTCTGTCCATGGGAATAGAAACTAGGACTTCCACCCCCTTTGCCATATTTATTTATTTATATTTATTAGCCGCCCCAGTCATGCCCATGGAATCTCGGGGCAGCGTACAACTAAATCTATGGACCCGAGCCGTGACAGCAGCCTCTTGCTTCGGGAGAGAGTTTTATGTACTCCAGGTGCTGGTGAGCAAGCTGCAGCCATTGCTACATGCAAAGGCATCCCGATCGGGTTGGGGCAGCAGCCACATGTTATAGGACTCCGCTGCACAAGACCTGGCAATGGCATCTCATGCGCGAGCCACGCCCGGTGCCAGCACCCGCCTGCCAGCCAGCCAATCTGCGCGTGCGCGCTTGAGAACCCTGCGGGAGTGGCGTGAGCCCCATGCAAGCGTCACGCCCTCTCCCTGACGCAAGGCTGTTGCAATCTTCCTGCGCTTCATCCCGGCTGACCTTGAATGCGCGTGCCTGTTAGGACCCCGGCTGTCCACAGACCGCCCATCCAAAAGGCGCTGCTAGGTGCCGTTGTTTGCCGGCGGGGCTGAGCTGGTGACATCGGGCGGCGCATACGCGGAAGAAACGGCTCGCGGAGCCGCTAAGGAGCGTGTGGAGCGTCACACGGTGGGGTCGCTCTTGGATCAGGCGCTAGGGTCAACCCGTCCTTGGGCGGTCCTAACGGAGTGCTCGGTACCCGAACCACGTGGGTGGAGGATTCCAGAAGAGTCGCCGCGCAGCACGAGCCTCTCCCTCTTTCTCTCCTCTGCGCGTGCGACAGCGCTGCTCTGCCGCTACCATGCTGACCGCCAGCCGCGCCGCGCGCCTCCCCCTTCTGCTGCCGCGCGCCGGGCCCCCCCCGGGCCCCGCCGCCCAGGTGAGACCCGCCGCGCCTAAGTCCAGGCCCTGCTTCCCCCCCCGGCGCTCTTCACCTTCCCGGGCGGGAGGCGCCATGGCCACGGGCCTGTTGTTGCCTCCTGCGGCCGAGTCCCCGCCGGCTGCGCCTAGAGCGGGGGAAGGGGGCAGAGTTGCTTGGGGAGGCGCTGACTCCGTGGGGGGGTCCGGTCCATACACCGGAACGGGGCGGCCTTTAAAAAAAGCGGTGTGTTTTATTTGGATCCCCGGCCCCTGGCTGAGAAGCCTGCCCCAGCAACAGCCTTGCCCCCCTTTGGCCGGGGGGGAACCTGGCAACGCAAAGGGCAGGGGAGGCGGGATTATTTTTTTAGTGCGAAAGGTGCCTTAAGGAGCAATCCATAACCAGCCCTTCTGTGTCTGGGCCTTGAGTGTTGAGAGCCAGGGGGCAAGGCCCGCGGGCTAAATCATTGAATTCAGCGAAGCGACTCTGCCACAAACGTTGAGTATGACCTTCAGCAAGTCACTTAGTAACATTGGATTTGGCTCAGTTCTATGGCCCTGTCTCGCCCCTGGAATCCATGGCCAGACCGCTGGTTCCTCGAGCTCGGCATTCCATCTCTGACAATAATTGACACTAGTTGCGTAAGAAGCCTGCGAGAAAATCATTATAGAACGATCCGTTCACTGTTCCTTTCTTGTTCACTCCCTGTTTCTTGTGGTCGGAGCTTGGGAACACCCTCAGCATGGATTTGCATTCCACGTATTGCTTTAGCTCATTCTGTACCGTACAACGTATTCCAAGTTGTATGATAGTTTTATGGAAAGATGCAAGACCCTTATGCTAGGCATACATTGGAAAGTCTGCCCCAAGAAGGTCCTGTCTGAACTTCAGATATCTATATTGGCTTTAGTCCTGAAGTATGTGTGTTTATATCCTTTTCTCTCACAAGTGTAGCCTTGAATATTTTTGCCATCCATACAGATCAAAGACCCCTTGCTGAATGTTACAAAAAATTCTAGTTTCAGCCATATATTCCTGGCGGTGAATCCAGTTATGCATTGCATAAGAAAGTTTCCTTCTATCATTTAATTTCCTGCATTTCAGTTGCATACTGTTCTTGTGTTGTGAGTTAGGGAAAAAGTAGTTGCTTGCTTTTGCAAACCATTAATCATTTTATATCCCCCCCCCCCCCCCCCCCCCGTTTATTCTCTAAAACTAGAGTAAGCTAGCTTTTCCCTACCTTACCGAGGTTTGTGAGGATAAACTTCAGTGTCGAGTGCTCAAACTATATATTTGAGACCACTTTAGAACTTGAGTAAACAAAGAGCCCATGTAGGTATGAAGTGAAATTTTGGAATCGGTATGTTAAAAGTAGGAGAATCTGATTTATAAGCAATAACTTTATGGAAGAAACTTCAAATCAGGTAGGCTTAACATTATGGAGCATTTGAAGGGGGAGGGGCATGTGTGTTCTTTGACCTTCACTGTCACCATGTGCTGAAGCCTAAGATGTGCAAATTCTTACTAGCCTAAGTAAAATGCATACACTGGAGGCTTTGGACTACTCTTAATTAAATGTTATTCCCCTTGCTTCTGAGTTTAAAATGCAGAAATGGGGTGGTGAATCCATCCTGGAGGCCAGAACTGGCCTGTGGCTATTCTGGCCTCTTCCAATTCCTGGATCTGGCTGTCAGATCCAGCTCCTACCCTCCAGTTCAAAAATGATGGAAGAGATGATGTGGTGGATCCATATGGCACAGATCTATGATCTGGACCAGAGGGGGCCAAGAGGTACGATTGTGATACACTGGTGGATCACAAGCTAGTTTCCAGAGGGGGACCAGCATCTTGGAAATCCACCTCTGGAAAGGAGAGCATGGGTGTCTTGGGGAGGGGACTAGGAGCGCTCCTTCAGTGCAGCAGGGGAAGGCTTTTTAAAAAGGCATGCTTCTCTCCATTTCTGAGACCAGTTGCTTAGGGTCTCTACTGGCTTTCTAGAGCCAGTAGAAAGCATCCTGGTAGATCACCTGAGGCGGATGCTTGTATTGCATGCAATGTAAGTCTGGCTAACCCTGATCTGTCCCTTGCCTGAGCATGCGCACACCCCTTAAGTACCCATACCCCCTCCCCCAATTCCTGTCTAAAAATTAGTACAGATTCAGCAGGCCAAAGTGGCTCACAAGGGGGAAAAGCACACACACACACGCACACACCCTGATTTATGGTGTTAATGGTATTTCTATAAGCATGCTTTCGGTATATATTTTGGATGGATAATCTGAGGCTTGGAAAAATAGTTGCTTAAAGATGCTTGTATTGCAAGCCATTTCCAATATTGAGGATGAGCATTTGAAGTCGTCTTTGATCATAATATTTTATTTATTATTTATTTACAAATAAATGTTTGTTTGTTTACAAATTAAATAATAAATAAATATGAATATACTGTGACAAAGCCTTCTCTTTTCTTATTTATTGAGGTCTGTCATGACCTAGTAGCCAAAGGTGTGTGCTGAGCAAGAGGGTTCTCACTGCCATGAGGCATTACCAAAGCAGCATTTTCTCTAGATATGCTTTGATTTTCAGTCTGGTGTGTTACTTAAGGTGTCAAACCTACGAACATCAAGAATATTTGCCCTGGAGCGAAGGGACAGATCAGACAACTTGGGAGTAGCAGTTATTAATTCACTAATGTCTGATTCATTTTTGCCAGCTGTCACTAAACATGCCCTTTGAAAGTTATCTACAAATTTATTGTCCTCTGCTGCCTCTGTTAGAGTTCTTAGCTCCTTAAAAAAGGTTAATTTATGTCCATCTGCAGCAAGCATATTCTATGAAACAGACTTGTACTGCCAAGATCATTTCAGTCTAAGTGCTCATTTTTCACACTGGAAAAAATAAAACTTTTTAAAAAATGTTTCAGTATAATGTAAATACAGATACTCTTATGGTAGCTTTGTGTTTACTTTTCATTATTTAACTGAGATAAAATGAAGTATAGCATAGCTAGGTACCTTTTTAAAAGTCCAGATGCGATTTCATCAAAAATCCATAAAGTCATGTAGTAAATGTCCTGACCTTGTTTTACAGACTTTCTGGAATGGTCTAAGTCAAGATATTCTCAGACGAGTGTCCAGCAGGCGATATGCGTAAGTGTTCCAGTCTTTTTGGCGAGTAAAAAAGACTAAAGACCAGTCCCAAAATAAGTGGTTAGAAGGGTAAGAACCTGAAGTAGGAACTCATCTGGGACAGAGCTCTTATGAGACCTGACTTAAAGGGCTTGGTATGAGCCAGTCTTTGCCCAAGCCCAATGGTCACAACATTATGCTTGGAGCTCAGACATCCCTGCCCGGAGCCTGGTTGAGTTATTATTATTATTATTATTATTATTATTATTAACAAACATTTATATAGCGCCAGCAGTGTACCTGGCACTTTACAAAGTAATAAAATAGACACGGTCCGAGACGGGAGCTGAGGGGGAGAGACTTAGGAAGGGGAACAGAGGGAGAGACAAGGGGTCTAACATTCATGAAGATGCAAGGTCTCAAGTGCACGTACTTGGCTTGGTTACGATGAGACGGAGTTGAGCCCCAAAGACCCCAAATTCTTGTTCTTGAGTGGGAATTTCTGTCCTGAGCAGGGGTCTGCTTTTGGGGGTCTTTTCTCCAATTCTGTTCATTTTTAGTCTAATCAAAAATGAGACTGAAGGGGGAAATTGTGTTTCTAAAAACTTGATTACTAATAAGGAGAAAAATCAAATATTTTTCTAATCAGCTTCTTCCATTTCCTAAAGGATTTTTTTTTAAAAAGCAGCTTTGCTAAAACATTGGGGGGGAGGGGGTATGTATTAGGGCTGCAAACCGATTAATCTGTCTAAAATGACTAAAATTCCCCCCGATTAATCGGTTAGCTGCCAAGACTTTGACAGTCCATAGTTCTGAGTCCTCAAGGGGACATGTTCCAGCGGAAGGCAAGCTAACCCAACGCATGCAAATCAGGTGAATTGACACTCAGCTATGCAAATATATGCAAATTTTAATTGATTAATCAACAAAAAGACTGGCTTCATCAACTATAATTTCTAATCGAGTTGCAGCCATAGTATTAATATATTGAACCTCCTTGGAAGTGCTTCATTCAAATATTACTCGCCTTTAAAACTATCCTGTCAATCGGAATTAACTCTCTAAATACTCTACTTAATGTACTCTCGTTGAAGTGGATTCATGGGTGAGGGGGTCAGTGCAGAAATATTTGCCCTTGTGTGTGTGTATGCACACGCTTCTCACAATGAGTATTATCTAATACTGACTGAAGCATTTTTCTTTTTAACATAACTGGGTACTAACATTAGGCCTGTTTCATGTAAATACCTTGTAGAAATGGCTTTGCTTTGATTGTCAGCTCTCTATGGTAGTTCTTCATGTTCTTACTAAGCATTTCATGCTTGCATGAGAATGAATCTGTATGGATTATCCAGATCTAAGTGCGGATAATGCCTTCAAGCCCAGAAATATAGCAAAACTTGTTATAAGGTATACTGTGAAGCAGGCATCGAATGGAAAGTGACTAAAGGGATTGCTGTAGCTAAATCTCTGACCCCTACCATTTATTTGGTAACCCTGAGCTGTTTTAGGAGGGGCGGGGTAGAAATTTGATCAAATAAATAAATTCTTTTAGTCTTAACATTACTAGAAGACACAGGCCTTTCCTATACGATGTGATCAGGGAAGTTACAGCTGACTTGATACTGGCCCTCAGGTAGCTAGTTTAAAGACTTCCTCAACACAATATGATGACGTTTGGCGGTGATACAAACTTTGGTGAAAAGAGGCTAGTGTAATGAATTGCTTAGTTCTGGGGTGGGGAACCATCTCACGATGCTCTGGGAACGCTCCATGGGGCAGGGTCCCAACCCAGAGAGCTCTGCACAAACATGGATTTAGCTGGGTGTTCTTGGCACATGGAGGCTTCCCATTTTCCTTCATTTTGCCAGCAGGCTGCTGGAAAATGGAGAGTGGGCTGTGAGGGCCTCCCACCCTTATTCCAGAGAGGGGAATCGGGGGGTTGCCCTCGCTCTGCGGTGGAGGCTTGAGAGGGGAGGGGAGGAGTGGTCTCTCCCCTCTATATACAGCCCCAACCGCTTCACGCTCTCTGCCCCTCCTGGCATCAGTACCTTCTCCTGTAGGCTGGCTGCTCACCAGGCTGTCTCGGGGCCCTCCTAGATCATTCCCCACATCTGGGTCTAGGGGATAGGCCTGTTGGGTGAGTCCTGAGCTAGCAGTATGGGTCCTGGGCTCTACCAGTGTTCTCTTCCACCCCACCCCTTCAGGCAGGCAAGTCTGGCTGTTAAATAGCCCTGTCAGGCTCCCCTTACTGGGGTGCTTCTTGATGATGTCGCAGGTGAGCCCAGGTGTATCCCCCTCCTCAGCCTGTGACATCAGACCATGTGCCTGGGCTGCTGGTTTGTCCCTAACTGTCGGGACTTCCCCGCCTCTGTCGGGAGGTCCCAGGGCACCTTTGGTGAGTAATCTTCGCCCGTGTTGGCTGTAGTCACTCCAGGTTCCACAGCAGGGCTGTCTGCCTCATTATCATGTAGGCCTCTAGCAATTAAGGTTTGAGGGCAGCCTCCAGGAGCAGGATGGGACCCACGCTGGCTTAGTGGCAGAGGATGGGAAACAAGTGGAAAACGTGGAGACAAATGATGGAATCATCGTAGGAAGTCATTAAAAAAAATAAAATCTATTATGTTGATTTCCCCATTGGCAGGTGTTTAACACTTTTATTCAGCCTTTAGAGCCAAACTGCAGTGACTTAGCAGTTACTGCTGAGGGAACAGTCCACATCTAATACGTGTCTTAAACCTGTCTTGCAGTTCTGAAGCAATCAAAGGTGCCGTCATTGGTATTGATCTGGGCACAACTAACTCCTGCGTGGCAGTCATGGAAGGAAAACAAGCAAATGTGAGTTGCAGATAACTCTGGACATAACTTAATGGTACGCCAGAGTGCCATACTGCCTATTAAACAGGTAGTTTCTTTCTTATAGCTCTGTCTCATTTTTTAGGTGCTGGAAAACGCAGAAGGTGCTAGAACTACCCCTTCTGTTGTAGCATTTACAACTGGTGGTGAAAGATTGGTTGGGATGCCAGCTAAGCGACAGGCCGTAACTAACCCACAGAATACGTTGTATGCTACCAAGCGTCTCATTGGGCGGCGCTATGATGACGCTGAAGTACAGAAAGATATGTAAGTAAAAATAATAATTGCTCCACTCCTGTGGAGGAAATTTTTTTGGCTAGAACTGTATTTGCTTAGACACAGCCAAAGCTTTGAGATACCTTCAAATGTTACAATTCAAGTGAAGGAACCTGTCAAAACAGCAGCAGAAAATCCATGGTGAATTATTTTGACATGTGAACAGTCCTAACCACATAGTAATTCATAATTCCATAATTTCCATCTGATCAATAAGGATTTTGAGGTATAGAAGTAGGGCCTTATTAAAAGGGCTTTAAAATTGAGGAGGCGAGAGACTTGATGAAGCGTTGCAGTGCTAGAGGGATGGTATAAAATGCCAACAACTACTGACAGCAGGGAAATTGAGGCGTCCAGAGTCCAAACTTTAGAGCTGAACGAATAGTAATGGGGCTGTCAGGCAATGAAATTTTCTTTTTAGAAGAGCGAAAAGAGGCAGACTGAATTACCCTTAAGTTAACTGGCTTTTTCGGGATACATTTACTAGACCTGGTTTGTCAGATCTCTGTTAACCAGTGGTTTCATCAGAAGGAATGGTTATTTTCCCCTTATGAATGAGTCTTTGGATGAGCTGAAATGACTTCAGGAAGCTGGGAGAGGAGTTGGAAACATGGCTACTCTGTGTACTTCTCTCTAGCAGCCTCAACCATGTCTTCATTGGGGCTCCCCAGAACAGGAGGAGATGTGAGCGGGGGGGAAGAGGAGTGCACTGCCCTCTGCCCCTTACCTTCCTAACGCTCAAAACAGGGTGGACAAGTGCCTGGTGGTGGTCCTTGCTCCGCACCCCTCCCACTCCTGGGACAGAGCCCAATGGCGCTTTCATCCTTCTCTCTGCAGCCACCTCGGTACTTGAGCTCATCCAAATACTTTTGGTCTCCTCCACAATGTCTAAGTATGTGGTCTCTACTAAAGTTCATAGCTCAGTCAAACTAACTACTGTTCTGATTTTAAGAAGGTGTCACTTGCCATTTTTGTAATTGATGGTAAATGATTTCAAGAGCTTCAGCTTCATCCAAGGCTGAAGAAAGGCTTAAAAAGGGATTGTTTCTTCTTAAAAACAGCACTGTGACTACGCTCCACTGATTGATTTTCAGGGTTTTGGAGGGAAGCTTGTATGACAGACTTACCATGTAGACAAAACTGACTAATTCATTAAATTGTTGTGTTTCCAGTAAAAACGTTCCTTTTAAAATTGTTCGTGCCTCCAATGGTGATGCCTGGGTAGAGGCTCATGGAAAGCTGTATTCTCCCAGCCAGATTGGTGCCTTTGTGTTAATGAAGATGAAGGAAACTGCAGGTTGGTACAGCACGGTGTTTACCACATTGAACTATGAGTTCAAATATTGTATTGCAAAAACTGGAGAGCTAAACTGAGCATATTGTAGCCACATGGCCCAAACCTATTTCATTTAGAAACATCTTAGACTGTGGCCTGAAATGGGTAATATTGTGTAGGGGTATGGTAAAAGACTGCATTTTATTCTTATGGAATACACAACCTATTAATTTTGTATTATAATGTTAGTGTGACAAGAAAAACATACCCGTCAAAATAGAATGTCCAAGTAGCTATTGTGTGTGCCTTGCTTGTTTTTCTGTGATTTTTCTGTCCAAACAGCCTGGGCTGGAGGCGGCGTGACGCTGCTGGACCGGGTAAGGGGTTTCTTGTGGCTTGGGAGGGGCTGCCGCACCGGGCGGCGGCGGCGGCGGCTGACACATCCTTGCATAAAGGGGAATTCCTAGGTCTGCTTAGAGGGGCAAAGGTTGCTTAGCATCTATGGTGTAAAAGCCTCGCTGAACGTTTTACCTGCCAACTTGGCAGCCAGTGTAGACTCTGGAGCACTGGTGTGATGTGCTCCTGGCGACCCGCCCTTGACAAAAAACAGGCCACCAGAATCTGCAGTTGGTGCAGAACGCAAACACTCATCAAGGGCAGCCCCACGTAGAGCGCATTTCAGTAATCTAGCCTTGAGATCACAAAAGCATGGATGACAGTGGTCAAATCCAAATTTGATTTAAAAAAAAAAAAGGTTGCAGCCTTCTCATGAGATAAAGTTGGTGAAAAGCGCTCCTCGCAAACCAGGTGCAGCAGTAGATCCAAGCGCACCGTAAGACTGCAAACCTGAGTGACCAAGGAGACTGGACCCCCCCATCAATAACATGGATTCCTATGTCCATGGTCACAAAGCTGACCAACCATCACTTTAATCTCATCTGGATTCAGCTTCCATCGGCTCGCCCACATTCAGTCCCTGGTGGCAGCCAGGCACTGGGTAAGCACCGAGATGGAAAAGTTGGGTGCCATTCACATACTGGCGGTGCTTCACTCCAAATCTGTGCAGTCTTGCCCACAGATACACAATTAACAGGACTGGAAACGAGATGGAACCCTGTGGGCTCTCCCAGCCGGGAATGAGTGGAACCACTCGAGCAATCCCACAAACCCCTACCGGGTGTCGCAGCTGTCTACTCCATGATCAGCTGTATCAAAGGCTGCGGAAAGATCTAACAATCAACAGGGTACGATGCCCCAGTCGATTACGAAGCAGAGATTGTCAACCAAGGCCACAAGCGCAGTCTCATTGCCATGCCCAGGACAAAAATCTGACTGACATGGGTCCAGGAATCCAGTAGTGCTGAGATGTGCCTGGCTGAAGCTGTGAGGCGACTGCCCATTCAGAAACCATCCCTAAAAAGGGAAACGTAGAGATGGGGCGATAGCTGGCAGGGGAGTCAACATCAAGAGGATCATTTCTTGAGCAGGGGTCAGACAGCCGCAGTTGTAAGGCCATTGGGCACCCTGCCCTCCCAAGGGAGGCATTGACAACCCCAGCCAGCAATAGCCCCAGTGTCTCCTGGCTTGTTTTCACCAGCCAGGATGGTCATGGATCTAATTCACAACTGGTTGCCCACATCACCCCAAGCATCTCCCCCCACATCGGTGGGCAAGACTAATTGAAGCTTATCCAAGCGAACCAGACAGGACCGAGCCTCCCTAAACTCTGACTCCATACCCAAACTAGCAGTTCCAAGTCGAGCCAAATACCAGCTACTTTAATATCTGCAAAAGAGCTGACAAACTTTCCACAGAGGGCAGCTTAATGACTCTAACTCCAGGTGGAGATAGCTAGAATTTAATAGGCTGTTCACCACTTGGAAGAGTTCCGCTGGACAGCACTTTGCTGTGGCAGCGGAGAAGAAAGCTTTCTTCTCTGCTCCCATAGCATCTGCATAGTCCTTCAAAAATGATTTATACCGCAGTTGGCTGGCTTTAGTGCAAGTTGAGCACCACCTGCACTCTGTCTACCCTCCCGCTTGAGCAGCCTCAGGTCCTCCGTATACCAGGGAGATACGCATTGCCACAATGGAGGTAATAGATATCTGGGTGCCACTGTGTCGATGGCCTTGGTCAATATAGCATAAATATAATAAATACAAAACAGGCATGGCAAACAATCAAAAACAAACAAGCTACTCAACCTAGTTAAAATACATATAATTTATAGGTATGTTTAATCACACAAGAGTATAAAAACAAATAATAAATATATCTTATAAAACGCTATATCATACACTCGCATACAATAACCTGATAGTATCACTTTTCAGGTGATAGAACACCCTTCAGAGGCTATGATTGGTAGTTGTATGTAAGAGCAACATATCTGTTAATGTTATCAACTAAAATGTCCAAATGGAAATGAAGTAGAACTTCCTGGGTGGGAAAACAGTGAGCCTACAATTCCTTGGTCCTCAGAGGTGCAGCTTCTAGTTATTCTATGTTGAAACCCAGTATTAGCGTACCACAAGTCAGCAACGCGGTTGACAGGGTGGCTGTCCAGGTCAGTGGGTAAATCCTCCAGACAATTCTGGAATCCTATTGGATTCATTAGCGTCCAGAGGCAGACCATCCTAACTGATCCACCACCCTGACGGGCAAAAGAGTCCAGGGATCTGGGCCTTCAGAACATAATGGTTCAACCATGACACTGGTTCCAGAATGACACCCCCAATAATGGGAGCTCCCGTTTCCAGGTCGGTGCAGATCATCCGATCCAGCCTCGTGTTGGGCCAGCTGAATAGGCCCATAGTTGCCATTGTGTCCATGAAATCCTGCTTTGCCCCAGAAAGGCTGGCCTCAGCATGTACGTAGAAATCACCCAAGACAGTGTCTGGGTTATCTCAACACCATCTCCGAGTCCATCTCCGAGAGAGCAGTCAGGGAGTCTGCTGTGCAGCAGGATGGCTGGTACACCAGCAGAATCTCCAACTTGTCCTGGGCCTGGAGCATGAGGTGGACACACACTATGTTGGGCAATTCAGACACCAGAGACCTTCAGTAGACCAGATTGTTTTTGCACATCATCGCCACTCTGCCCACCTGGCTCCCAATCAGAGGCTGATGCTTGGGCCCTAAATACGTGAAAGACCGCCTCTTTTATGTTGCATTGTGGCCTCTGACGTTGCCTGGGAGTGCCCTCCTGTGGTTACCATCTGCCCCTGAAGGATGTGCAGAGCAAGGATGTGCAGAGCTGCGTTCTCAGTTGACTGCACCAAAATTATGGAGTTCCCTCCCCTTGGAGATCAGTGTAAAGCCGAGCTTGCTCATCTTCTGGAAGAGATGCCAGACCTTATTGTTTGGCAAGCAGGGATAGTCGGTGGGATTGGATGGGGAGTTAAGGAAAAGGTGGGGAGAGGGTTAGGGCATTTTAATGCTTTTTATATGATGTAGGCCGATCTGAGCCTTATTGGGAAAGGGGGCAAAAATTTAAATCAATCTGGAGTGGAGAACAATTGTTCTCATCTTAGCCATTGGAAGTTAGGACAAGATGCAATTGACTTAAGTTGTCAGAAGGAAGATTTAACTTAATACCTGGGGGGCGGGGGGAGTGGGCTTGATTTAAATAAAAATAGGTTGGATTGCTTAGGTTTTATTCTACCTCAGTGCATGAAAATGATCTCTTAACTTCCCTTCCAACCTTACGATCCTGTGAAATTAAACTACAGGTCAGTGATGAGACACAACATTTATGTAGCTGGTGTCGGAGGTGGTCTTGCGATCTCCTAAGACTTGGGGGACTTCAATATTTGCACCAATGCCAGCCTTGGGGGGGAGTGGAGCGTGAGTTCATGGCCACCCGACTCATGATGGGGGACATACCCTGGACCTGATACTTTGCACTGGCCTTGAGGTGGGGGATCCGTTAGTGGGGGAGGTGTCAGCAGTGCCTTTATCATGGATAGATCATTACCTCCTCCAGGTGTGTCTCCTGGCACACGTCCGCCCCCGGAAAGGTGCGGGACCAATTTGGTTGGTCTGCCCCTGGAGACTTACGGAACCAGAGAGGTTCCAGAATGCTCTTGGGGAGTTATCCTCTGATCTCGACGACCACTCGCTCGATTACGTTGCCTTTTGGTATACTCTGCTAACCAAGGACATCGACTGAACGGCTCCTAGGTGTCCGCTCCCTGACTGCCAATGCAGATCCGCCTGGTTTACAGAGGACCTGCAATGGATGAAGTGAGAGAGACGGCGGTTGGAGCGACGGTGGCATCCTCGTACTGAAGCAGATCAGTTGCGGCATAGCATTAGTTTACAAACCTATGATGTGGCTGCGAGCAGCAAAGAGGGAGGTTCTTTGCTGCCTTCATAGCTTCAGCAAAGTTGTGTCCAGCTGAGCTTTTCTGGGTGGTGAGGGGGCTGGTCAGTCTGGCCTCCTTTCACCTGGAACTAGAATTTTCTGACCCCAGACCACCTCTCTTTCCAAAGACCATGTAAGACCTGGCTGTTCTGCCAGGCTTTTGGCAAGGGTGATGGGTGGCGGGTTGGTGGGGGGGAGCAAGGTGTTCTTCTGGCTCTGCCTGTGTTTTTTCCCAGATTTTATATTTTATTATTTTAATATGTTTAACTGCGTTGTAAGCCACCCTGCGCTGCTGTGGCAGGAGGGGGGCAGCTAAGAAGTCGACATAAATAAGCCTGCTCATGCTTCGGTTACCCAGTGACCGTCTGAGATTGCACACTGAAGGCTATGTAAATTTCAGGTGGAATGAGATGCAAGGAAAACACTCTGAGAATATATATTTTTTTATAACTATTAAGTTTCAATTCCAGGTGTACATCAGACATCTATAGTGTAATCAACTTGTATAAATCAACCATGTACCTAATGTAACTTAATATAGAATGTGTGAGGAAATAATATTTATGTACCAGTACTTAGTTTTTAAAAAAGGGGGGGGAGGGAGGCATTCTTAGGCATCCTGTCACTCTGAGAATTTTAAAGCTAGCAAAAAAAGCACTGTTAAATCGGTGTGTTGAAGATAGATGTTCTGCCAAATGCTTGTACGGATTTAAGTCCGCGTTTAACACCCCCCCCTTCCCTGTTCCTTCCTATTAACATACTTTTTTTCCCCCCCTTCAGAGAACTATCTGGGACATCAAGCAAAAAATGCTGTTATCACAGTCCCTGCTTATTTCAACGATTCTCAGAGGCAGGTAGGTTGGCAACTCTTGAATTTCCCCTCCCTGCTTATTTCAGTGATTCTCAGAGGCAGGTAGGTTGGCAACTCTTGAACTTCCTCTATCAGCTAATCATAATCTGTGTTTCAAGCAGAAGGATAGCATCTCCTTTATTCTCCGAGACTGTGCTAACTAGATTTACTCAGGCATAGATGTCTGGTAAGGATTAGCTTTGCCAAGTATTCATGGTATAGTTCTTTAGTCTGTCCTTGTATTGCCTTGCCTGGAGCATGAAATGCCCACAGCTGAAAATGAATTGCATGTTTGTGGCCCAGCCACTTAAACTATTATTATTAGCATTAGCATTTATATAGTACCAGCAATGTACCTGGCGCTTTACAAATAATAAGATAGACACGGTCCCTGCCCGAGAGCTTACAAGTGCAAGTCTTTAACCAAAGGAAAGGTGTTGGTTTTCTTTCCAAGTGGTGGAATTTGGCATTTGTCAAACTTAATTTCCATAACTCACGTATAAGGTCCATGTTTGGACATTCATGTCTTGTAAGTAAAGCAAGAGAGATCTGTCCTCCATAACTTCCATGTTATGACCAATTTTTTTCTACACTTTTACCTCATACTCCATACTTATCCACCTGACACCAAAATATCTGTGAATAAGGGGTATTAACTTCTGTTCAACTTTCTTCCATTTTTCTAAGGCTACTAAAGATGCTGGACAAATTTCTGGATTGAACGTTTTGCGAGTGATTAATGAGCCAACTGCTGCAGCACTGGCCTATGGCCTGGACAAGTCTGAAGACAAAGTGTAAGTATGTAGTAGTCTCTACCCTTCTCCCTGCTGTAGTTCCACACAGCATAGTTTTTGTGCCTCCAAATTTTGTGAAACTAGTCTCCTATATTTAAATAAAGGTAACTGAAGCTGCAAGTTAGAGCAGCTATACATCCAGAGCAGTAAAAATGTGCACTAACGCTGTGTTACAGGATGTCTGTGAGAAGTTCACTGTATTCTGTATTAAGCATAACATTGAATTTTTTATCTGGGCTGTAGCTTGGACCTGTAGGAGACAAGGGCCAAACTATTTACTTTGGGGTGGGATAATAGTAGCAACGTGCCTAACATGGAACAGTAGAGAGATGTGTCTTCAAGAAATTTACGATCTAGAATGGACACCGTCGGGGGCACATGGGGTAAGACAGATGGATTCAAAAAGTTGAGAAACTACATTAGAAGTGTCCTCCTGGGTCTGTCCAATGGTCCATCTAGCCTAACCTGCCTCCCAACAGTGGCCACTTCCGGTTGCTTCAGAGCAGTGCACAACCGGTCATAGGGAGTATTTTCAGACGTTACGAGATCACAGTGAATCCCGGTCAATACCCACATGGGGCCAAAGCACCCTGAATGTCTGTTTGGTGGCCGCCAGATGTTAGCCACAGTCAATTCCCACATGGGGTCACTTTCAACCACGCTTCCGGGGCTCCCCGCGGGACAATCACCGCGAGCGTGGTCAAAGAGATTACCGGCGGGAACCAACAAAAAGTAACGTCTGGCCGAGAACCATGACCCGGAATCCCCGGCGGGATTCCAGGCCATGGTCCAATCGGGCGGGCGCTGCAGCCGCATTGGCTGCAGCGCCCGCCCATCTTCCCGGGGGGTGGGGCCGTGCAGCCCCGCCCCCTCCACGATTCCCCGCCGGGATCAGCCGGCACGTCTATTGGACGTGCCGGAGTGATCCCGGTGGGGAATCACTTGGGTGATTCCGGGACGGGGTGAATGCCGTCTCGTCTGAAATCACCCAATGGAGTGAGCTGTTCCCAACTGGCTCCTGTCAGATGTCTCTTCTCCCCCTCCCTAACTAGAGTGGATAAATAACAGGTCGTTATTTACTCACTCTTTTGTAAACTTACATCATACACCCGCTCAGTCATCTCCTCAAGCTGAAGAGCCCTAACCTATTGAGCCTCTCCTCATACAGAAGCTGTTCCATACCCTTGATTATTTTGGTTGCCCTTCTCTGCACCTTTTCTGTTCTACTATATCTTTCTTGAGATGGAATGACCAGAATACTCGAGGTGTGGTTGCATCCTAGATTTGTATAGTGGAATGGCTAAGTGTGCAGTACTTGGGCCGGGGGGTAGCAGGGGGACCCTGGTTAAAGTCTCACCGTAACTGGAAACTCAGTATGAGCTTGGGCAGTCACAGTATTCTCTCAGCCCAACCTACCTCACAGGGTTGTTAGGATTAAAAGTTGTGTTATATGTAAAGTGCTCCAAGTGCCATGGCAGGGAGTGCTATAAAAATATGATGATGATACTTTGTTTTATTCCATTTTTGCTTCCCCTTTGTGTATGAGATTTCCATCCATAGAGATGCCATAGTTGTTTACACTTTTTAAAATCATACTCTACTTAGTGCTGCCTTTAACACACAGCACCACTCCAACTGACTGTCATTTTGATCTATTTGATATCCCAGTATTGGTGACCCATTAAAGTCATTCCACCAGGTATATGCTTTGGAAGGGTGGACACCTGAAAACCTTCCTAGAGAAGACAGACTTAGATTTCAGCTAATCTCTTCGTAGAAAGAAACTTAATATTGCAGGAAAACTGATACTGGGAATACATAATCTGATCCCACTTTCCTAGCAATCAAATTGCCTTCAGATAGAAACTGGGAGTGCACAAGGAATACTGCATTGCTCCCATTAACTCGTAGTTCATTAGCTTCATAGAGAGGTTTGGGGTAACAGATCTGAACTGGTTATATTCGTGTGTATTTTAAGTAACACACCCAACATACTTACATAAACAATATGTAGATACTGTGTAAGGCTCTTCTGTCCACATTTCTTATTTCGCCTCTATTTGAAAGTGTTCAGAAGTGCTTATGTGTGTTCGGTTCTCCCTGTTTCAGCATTGCCGTCTACGATTTAGGTGGTGGTACTTTTGATATTTCTGTCCTGGAAATTCAGAAGGGAGTGTTTGAAGTCAAATCCACCAATGGGGACACTTTCTTGGGTGGTGAGGATTTTGACCAGGCCTTGCTACAGCATATTGTTAAGGAGTTCAGAAGAGAGGTGAGTGATCTATCCCTTGCACTGTGTGAACTTGTTATGCCGCCTCTATGAACATTTTTAAACCAACCTTCTGTAAATGAGGGAATCTAAACTGGGAAGATGAGGTGACTGCTCCTGGACTAGTTATGTTGGGCCTAGTTGAATAGTAAGCCATTGACCTATGCTATAAAGGTGGATTGTGCTTCCATTCATATTTGCCTAGAATTGGATAAACTCGAGACAGAACATTCAACATCTGTGTCTCAAAGCGGCAGAATAGCTCTCTTGACAGTAGCTCTTTGGGATTGTCTTGCAGATAACTCTTCCTTCTACCACTGTTCCCGTAGTCTCTGTACAAAATATAATTGCTGCCACTGTCCACCTAAACTTACTGAAGCCACCTGCCTAATGCAGGGACAGCCAAGAAGTAGATGGTGATCAACTTCTTGGTAGCTCATGGCAATTCCTTCTCCCTCTCCCTGTTCTGCTTTAGGAGACACTGACTGCTGCTGTCTCACCCCGTTCTGCTGCCAGGGACCAAAAGTGGCATGTGCTGCCTGAGCAGTGGGTGTTTTCAAATGAGCAAGGCAATGGGGGAGAGGCATGGCTACAGAGGCAGCCACCATGCACTCCTCCGTGCTATAGACCATGGGGGAGGGGGAAGTGCACCAGGCTGACCTTTGCAAGTGACCTGTTCCTAGCGTGAGCACTGGGGAACCTGGGCTCCCCAGCACTCCTGGCCAGTTCTTGTGACTTGTAAAGGCCATGTCCCCTGCCCGCAGTGCCTACGAGAGAAGGTCCTGTCTGCTGGCGTGGCTGGCCTCACTGCTTATACGAGCAGGGGCTCCATAGCTGCCCGTTGCCATGGATCTACGTGGCCTGCCCCGCATGAAGCGCTTGGAATTTCCTGGTAGCTCTGTGTGGCCATGAGCAGGTGCGCCGTGGCTCACAGGGACCACACATCTGGTCACTCCACCTTCAGACAGGTGGTCGGCTCCATGGCTCCTGGGTGGCCCATGTGGGGTAGCATCTTGTCTGAAAATACCCAGTGAGTGGAGTGGGTCAGAAGCTGCCCAATTCTAGCTTGTGCCACCACAAGCCATGCACTCTTTCCATCCCCATTGCCAGGGGCCAGAAGCACAGTGCGCCACTCTCAGCACCGGGAGAAGGGATGTCCTCCCCACTGCTGCTCTGGGTGGCACGTGCTGCTTTTGATCCCCAGCAGTGGCATAGGGTTTAGGGGGTGGAACATCAGCACTGGGTGGCAGCAGCGGATCGCGTGGCAGGAGGCCTGAAGCAGCATACATGTGGCGGCTGCCGCAGATGGGGAAAATAGTTGGAAGTGCGTGCACACACACCACTGCTGTGAGCACCATTCTTGCCTTGTGTTGCCCAGTCGTGGGAGATGCAGCTCTGCCATGGGTAAGTGTGGTGAGGGGAGAAGGAGCTATAGGTGGGGAGCTGGAATGTTCAGAAAGGGAGGAGTTGAAAGGGGTCTCCTCCCCACCCCGCATGGTAAATCGCGCCGAGGCGCAGAATTGGCCCCTGACTCCCGCGGAATTTTAAAAAAAATTCCGCGGAAGAATCGGGGCCCTGGGCAAGACCAAACTCCAACCACTTCCAGGGTAGGTCTCCCTAGACAAAAGTCTGGGCTGGATTCATCCCTGCCCAGATAAGTTTGGCTATCACTGGCCTGGTGCAGGGGTTGGCTTCTGGTGCACATAATCCACTTCTCAGTCTTGGGTGACCTACCAAGGTCCCTCATGCTGGCACCAAACCCAGCCCTTCCTGCTAGCTACCAACTCTAGGACACCCCGTCAGTTGTTCTCCAGAGTGGAGAAGGAGGCCCCCGCATTTGTGAGACGGCCTCCCCAGTCGCACTAGAAGTGCTGTTGTAGCACTACCTCCTACCCCATAGACCCCAGCTCCACTCTTTCCCAGAGGCTTTCTGAGGGACTGGTTCCCCTCCACACATCATGATCTACTGGAGACTAGCTTCTGACTTGCCTATTGTGATCTATCCACCGCCCCAGCGTAGCATGTGGCTGGCCCTAGCAGTGATAGAGGTGTGACAAAATCCTCACCGCATGCTGTGAGGTGGCTGAATAATGTGAAGTACTGAAGTGCCACCTTTATGGGCTACAGGTGGAGGAATATGCAGAATAAGCAATGAGGATTGAAATCCCATTGCTTGGCAGATATCCTCTTGGGTAAAGTGAGGCATGGGTGAAACATTGCAAGATGTTTCTCTAGAAAGGGCTGTGAAGCTCTTTGAAGTTGAGAGGTCTCGTTTAATACAAAGAGATTTCTTCTTTGCTACAGACAGGTGTTGATCTGATGAAAGACAACATGGCTCTTCAACGAGTGAGAGAAGCATCAGAAAAAGCAAAGTGTGAGCTCTCCTCTTCTGTGCAGGTGATGCTGCTGAATGACCCAAACACTTGTAAAGGGTTCCTTTGATACCACGACTTGCCAGATCTTGCATTTTACTAGTTGAGTAGCTAAATATTTATTTTTTATTTATTTATTTAATATATTTATAACCCGCCCCTCCTGCAAGCAGCTCGGGGCGGCTAACAAATTTCAAAATAAAACAACTTTTAAAAACATTTAAAACAGTTATAAAAATTTCACAAATAAAACAGGGAAAGGACAACAAAAAAATTATAAAGAATAATAAAGAAGGGTAGGAGGACAAAAACCCACCCTCCCCAAAGACCTGGGCAAACAGCCAGGTTTTACAAGCTCGCCGGAATGTTAAAAGTCTTAGGGCCAGGCGAGCTTCCTCCGGGAGGGAATTCCAAAGGCGTGGCCCGGCCACCGAGAATGCCCTCTCCATTGTGACCCCCCCGCAGGGACCTCCAAGAAGGCACCCCTGGCAGACCGAAGGAGCTGCTCTGGGGTGCGGAGGGCGAGGCGATGCCTGAAGTATGAGGGGCCGAGACCATAAATGGAAGCGAAATGTAAATATAAACTTGAATGTGACCAAAGGGCATCACTTGATGGGGGGGAAATGCTTTGACCTACGTAGTGTTGGTATGCAACGGATACATTCTATCCTACGAAGCCTCATGCAATTACTTTGCACGGTTGATGCTGCTGTTCCTAGCTAGGAATATCGATGTAGCTAGCTCTGACCCCAAAAGATGCTCTTTCCCTCCAACAGGAATAATTGACCTTGTTCCCACCTTGGCTTATTCCAGAACTAAGTCGAGCAGGAGTTAAGGAACTGAGTCAGTGGGTGTGTACCTATAACACTTGCCACCATTCCAGCTGCCTAACGTGGGAGCAAGCATTACACTTAGTTACGCACACCCTGAGGCAACCCACGGGGGGGGGTTTGCCGAGGCTTGTTCCCTAGAACACCTCTAGGAAACTCCTCCGCAGACCCGCGGGGCAACTGAAAACATGCCACAGAATTGACGTCTGTTCAGTGAAACTTCAGCTTGTCCGGTCCAGCAGCAGGGAGCTTTACCTAGTCAGTTTTGACAGCAAGGACTTTTGGACTTCAACAAATCATGCTGCCACCTGATGGGAGCCCCCTGTTGTTTAGTCTATAGGGTGGCAGCGTAAACAGAGCCACATGAGCACTTGTTCATGTTGCTCCAAGTACCACCGGGTTGATTTCCTCCAGGGCTAACGTAACAGCTAAAGACATGATGGGTGGCTCTACATGAGACAGTTCAAAATCTCACATTTGGACGTAGCAACTAACTTGAACTAGGCTTGACTGGCTTTGGGTTGGGGATTTTTTTTGGTTTTTTTTAAAGGTGCTTAGTTTATATTGCAGAAATAATCTTCTCGTGAATTGCAAAAAAAACCTAAGCTTGTGCTCTTTGCAAAAAGGTCCTCTGTGCTTAAGTGGACCCTAGATTCAGTTTGTATTGAGCAGGTTAAAACCTATAGATGTTTGGGACTGACTTTTTCCTCTGGTAGCTGGCAGGAACACCTGAATACGACCAAGCTAAGGACAGCCCAGACAGCTAGTGGAATAATACGGTTCTGGAGGGCAGTGGGAGGAAGATTGGTAAAACCAGTCTTAAAACTACTTGAACAAAAGTTGTCCCCACAGGTTTCTTACGGTGCAGAAATCTGGGGCCACCTGACCCTAGTAGACTTGGAGTCCATCCAGAACAATGTCCTTCGATCTATTTTGGGTATCCCCAAAGGTACACCTTGGTTTATGATTCAAACTGAGATTGGTGTTCTCCCCTTGGAGATGAATGCTCGCATGTGCATTTTCTCATATTGGCAGCACCTACTATCCATGTCTGATGACCGGTTACGACATCTCTGCTGGGCTGAACAACCTGATTTTGATTCTTAGTGGCTCATGGAGAAATCTGCTGAGTAAATTGCTTTGATCGGCTGGTCTGTCTTTTTGGATTTTTTTTGTGATCGATTCAAAACCCAATTAAGAGTCACAGATATGCAAACTGATTTGGCTGGCATTTCATCATCCCAAGTTGCCCCCTGGTATTGCAAAATCAAGATGCAGCACCAATATGAACAATATCTTACCATTCTAAATAATTTCACAATACGCAGAGCACTGACCTTTTTTGAGGTTCTAATTGATGCCTTTGGAGGTAGTGGAGGGAAGGTACAATGGAACCCCATGTGAGCTGAGGCTCTGCTCTTGTGAACTTCATCAAGTGGAAGATCTGCCGCATTATCTATTTGCCTGCCCTTTTTCAACAGAAATACGTCATAATCTTATGCTCCCGTTATTGGTAGGAAATATGCACTGGGATATGCATTTAAGGCTATCCTATTTGTTGGCAAACCCCTGTTACCATGTCATACCATTCCATAGACAGTGTAAGACCTGGCTGCTCCACTGGGCCGTTACCGAAGGAGATAACAGTACATATAATATAATGAAACATTTCAATGCAGTTAAGAAACAATTCAACAATAGAATAAAACAACCATAAAACACCCCCATACCACCCTTCCCATACCACCCTCCCTACCTTTCTCCCTCGCTAAATGCCTGACGGAACGGCCAGGTTTTGCAGTTCCTACGGAAGACCGGGAGGGCCAGGGCCAGCCATGCCCCCACCGGGAGGGAATTCCAAAGGCGCGGCCACCGAGAACGCCCTGTTCTGCGTGGCCCTCGGGAGAACCCGGGGGACCTCCAGCAAGGCGCCCCCAGATGACTGCAAGGGCCGATCCAGAACCCGGGGGGTGAGACGGTCTCGCAAATAAGCAGGGCCCAGACCGTGTAAGGCTTAATAGGTTAAAACCAACACTTTGAATCGGGCCCAGAAGACTATTGGCAGCCAGTGCAGAGATAGAAGCACTGGTATAATGTACTCCTGGCGGCCCAACCCCACCAGGAGCCGGGCCGCTGCATTCTGCACCAACTCCAGCTTCCGAGCCGTCACCATAGGTAGCCCTACGTAGAGCACGTTGCAGTAGCCTAACCTAGAGGTAATAAAAGTATGGATGATCGTGGCCAAGTCCAGAACTGAAACCAGTGGCCGAAGCATCCGCACCAGATGTAACTGGCGGAAGGAACTCCTCACCGCAGCCTCCACCTGGAGATCCAGGTGGAGCTGGGCATCGAGGAGCGCCCCCAGTTTCCGCACCTGGGATGTCAGCGGAAGGCAGACCCCATCAATTGATGGGGCCATCACCTCCACTGACCTACCCACTAACATCACCCCTATCTTGTCAGGATTCACTTGCAGTCAGTTAGCCCTCATCCAGTCCCCCACAGCTGTCAGACAGCCGGGCCTGGGTCGGTTAAAAATGAGAAGTAGAGTTGGGTGTCATCCGCATATTGATGACACCTCACCCCAAACTCTCTGATCACCTTGCTGAGCAGCTGCATATATACATTGAACAAGAGAGGGGACAAGACCGAACCCTGCGGGACCCCACACGGGAGGTCTCGGTAAGATGAAAAGGAATCACCAAGTACCACCCACTGAGTTCTTCCGGTCAGGAATGAGCAGAACCATTCAAGAACGATCCCGCCCACCCCTGCACTGTCCTGCAGGTGCGTCACCAACATCTCATGGTCAACGGTATCCAATGCTGGCAATAGATCTAATAGGACCAATAGGGTCGATTGACCCCGGTCCTTTTCTCGGCGAAGGTCATCACCAAGGCCACAAGCGCTCTCTCGGTGCCATAACCCGGACAAAAGCCAGACTGCGAAGGATCAAGATAACTGACGTGGTCAAGATGCTCCTGGAGCTGCTGAGCCACTACCCATTCAATAACCTTCCCTAAAAAGGGAAGGCTAGAGACAGGCCGATAGCTGGCAGGGGAGCCAGCGTCAAGCGAGGGTTTCTTGAGCAGAGGCCGCACCACAGCCTCTTTGAGACAGCTCGGCACTTTGCCCTCCCGCAGGGAGACATTGACCATCCCTGCCAGCAATGGCTCCAATGTCTCCTGGCAGTTCTTAATCAGCCAGGACAGACACGGATCTAATTCACAAGAGGTGGCTCGAACAGTCCCAAGCACCCCCACCCCATCAGTAGGTGTCACCGACTGAAAGTGGTCCCAGAAAAATGGACAAGTCAGGGCTTCTACACCCTCTACCTCCTTCGCTGCACTAAATGTGGCATCGAGGTCGTGGTGGATCTCCGCAAAAAGGTCACAGTGGGCGGGAGACGACTCAACCCCCGGGTTGAGGGAGGCCGTACTGACCAGCCCCCGCACAACCCGGAACAGCTCCGCTGGACGGGACTTAGCAGATGCTATGAGGACAGCAAAGAACTTCCTCTTTGCTATCCGCATAGCCTCGGCATAGGCTCATAAACTAGCTCTACGTTGCAATCTGTCGGCTTCAGTACGAGTTCGACGCCACCGTTGCTCCAACCGTCGCCCTTCTTGCTTCAGGACCCGCAGCCCCTCAGAGAACCAAGGAGGTCTGCGGGGTAGCTGCATGGGCAACAGACGTCTGGGAGCCGTTTGATCGATGACCTCCGTCAGCAAGGTATTCCATAACTTGACAAGGTCATTGATGAGACGGTCATCGGGGTCAGATGGTAATTCCCCCAGAGCGCCTAGAAACCGCACCAGGTCCATCAGCCTCTGGGGACGGGCCATCTTAATAGGTCCCGCACCCTGCTGGGGGCAGATATACGCTAGAAGGGACATCTATAGGAAGTAATGATCCGTCCATGACAAGGGCACAGTTGATATCTCCCCCATTAACGGAACACCCGCCTCAAGGCCAGTACAGAACATGAGGTCCAAGGTATGTCCTCCAAGATGTTGGGCTGGTGACCCTCTGGGACAGGTCCATGCTTGCCCTGAACGCATGCTCAGCTCCCCTGAGCACAGCGTCGGCGTGAATGTTGAGGTCGCCCAAGACTATCGTCCTGCGGGACCGCAACACCACCTCCGACACTGCCTCTGCCAGAGCCTATAGGGAGGCTGCTGTACTGGTAGGTGAATGGTAAACTAGCAACACTTCCCAACTGTCCCCTGCCAAATCAAACACAAGATGGAGGCCTTCAATGTCTCCCAGGGTCCGCACTGGATACCTCCTCACAGACCACCCCTATTTAAAAATCATAGCT
>QEPC01008313.1:3563870-3582157 GCA_003113815.1 Sphenodon punctatus
GTTGCCCTTCTCTGCACCTTTTCTGTTCTACTATATCTTTCTTGAGATGGAATGACCAGAATACTCGAGGTGTGGTTGCATCCTAGATTTGTATAGTGGAATGGCTAAGTGTGCAGTACTTGGGCCGGGGGGTAGCAGGGGGACCCTGGTTAAAGTCTCACCGTAACTGGAAACTCAGTATGAGCTTGGGCAGTCACAGTATTCTCTCAGCCCAACCTACCTCACAGGGTTGTTAGGATTAAAAGTTGTGTTATATGTAAAGTGCTCCAAGTGCCATGGCAGGGAGTGCTATAAAAATATGATGATGATACTTTGTTTTATTCCATTTTTGCTTCCCCTTTGTGTATGAGATTTCCATCCATAGAGATGCCATAGTTGTTTACACTTTTTAAAATCATACTCTACTTAGTGCTGCCTTTAACACACAGCACCACTCCAACTGACTGTCATTTTGATCTATTTGATATCCCAGTATTGGTGACCCATTAAAGTCATTCCACCAGGTATATGCTTTGGAAGGGTGGACACCTGAAAACCTTCCTAGAGAAGACAGACTTAGATTTCAGCTAATCTCTTCGTAGAAAGAAACTTAATATTGCAGGAAAACTGATACTGGGAATACATAATCTGATCCCACTTTCCTAGCAATCAAATTGCCTTCAGATAGAAACTGGGAGTGCACAAGGAATACTGCATTGCTCCCATTAACTCGTAGTTCATTAGCTTCATAGAGAGGTTTGGGGTAACAGATCTGAACTGGTTATATTCGTGTGTATTTTAAGTAACACACCCAACATACTTACATAAACAATATGTAGATACTGTGTAAGGCTCTTCTGTCCACATTTCTTATTTCGCCTCTATTTGAAAGTGTTCAGAAGTGCTTATGTGTGTTCGGTTCTCCCTGTTTCAGCATTGCCGTCTACGATTTAGGTGGTGGTACTTTTGATATTTCTGTCCTGGAAATTCAGAAGGGAGTGTTTGAAGTCAAATCCACCAATGGGGACACTTTCTTGGGTGGTGAGGATTTTGACCAGGCCTTGCTACAGCATATTGTTAAGGAGTTCAGAAGAGAGGTGAGTGATCTATCCCTTGCACTGTGTGAACTTGTTATGCCGCCTCTATGAACATTTTTAAACCAACCTTCTGTAAATGAGGGAATCTAAACTGGGAAGATGAGGTGACTGCTCCTGGACTAGTTATGTTGGGCCTAGTTGAATAGTAAGCCATTGACCTATGCTATAAAGGTGGATTGTGCTTCCATTCATATTTGCCTAGAATTGGATAAACTCGAGACAGAACATTCAACATCTGTGTCTCAAAGCGGCAGAATAGCTCTCTTGACAGTAGCTCTTTGGGATTGTCTTGCAGATAACTCTTCCTTCTACCACTGTTCCCGTAGTCTCTGTACAAAATATAATTGCTGCCACTGTCCACCTAAACTTACTGAAGCCACCTGCCTAATGCAGGGACAGCCAAGAAGTAGATGGTGATCAACTTCTTGGTAGCTCATGGCAATTCCTTCTCCCTCTCCCTGTTCTGCTTTAGGAGACACTGACTGCTGCTGTCTCACCCCGTTCTGCTGCCAGGGACCAAAAGTGGCATGTGCTGCCTGAGCAGTGGGTGTTTTCAAATGAGCAAGGCAATGGGGGAGAGGCATGGCTACAGAGGCAGCCACCATGCACTCCTCCGTGCTATAGACCATGGGGGAGGGGGAAGTGCACCAGGCTGACCTTTGCAAGTGACCTGTTCCTAGCGTGAGCACTGGGGAACCTGGGCTCCCCAGCACTCCTGGCCAGTTCTTGTGACTTGTAAAGGCCATGTCCCCTGCCCGCAGTGCCTACGAGAGAAGGTCCTGTCTGCTGGCGTGGCTGGCCTCACTGCTTATACGAGCAGGGGCTCCATAGCTGCCCGTTGCCATGGATCTACGTGGCCTGCCCCGCATGAAGCGCTTGGAATTTCCTGGTAGCTCTGTGTGGCCATGAGCAGGTGCGCCGTGGCTCACAGGGACCACACATCTGGTCACTCCACCTTCAGACAGGTGGTCGGCTCCATGGCTCCTGGGTGGCCCATGTGGGGTAGCATCTTGTCTGAAAATACCCAGTGAGTGGAGTGGGTCAGAAGCTGCCCAATTCTAGCTTGTGCCACCACAAGCCATGCACTCTTTCCATCCCCATTGCCAGGGGCCAGAAGCACAGTGCGCCACTCTCAGCACCGGGAGAAGGGATGTCCTCCCCACTGCTGCTCTGGGTGGCACGTGCTGCTTTTGATCCCCAGCAGTGGCATAGGGTTTAGGGGGTGGAACATCAGCACTGGGTGGCAGCAGCGGATCGCGTGGCAGGAGGCCTGAAGCAGCATACATGTGGCGGCTGCCGCAGATGGGGAAAATAGTTGGAAGTGCGTGCACACACACCACTGCTGTGAGCACCATTCTTGCCTTGTGTTGCCCAGTCGTGGGAGATGCAGCTCTGCCATGGGTAAGTGTGGTGAGGGGAGAAGGAGCTATAGGTGGGGAGCTGGAATGTTCAGAAAGGGAGGAGTTGAAAGGGGTCTCCTCCCCACCCCGCATGGTAAATCGCGCCGAGGCGCAGAATTGGCCCCTGACTCCCGCGGAATTTTAAAAAAAATTCCGCGGAAGAATCGGGGCCCTGGGCAAGACCAAACTCCAACCACTTCCAGGGTAGGTCTCCCTAGACAAAAGTCTGGGCTGGATTCATCCCTGCCCAGATAAGTTTGGCTATCACTGGCCTGGTGCAGGGGTTGGCTTCTGGTGCACATAATCCACTTCTCAGTCTTGGGTGACCTACCAAGGTCCCTCATGCTGGCACCAAACCCAGCCCTTCCTGCTAGCTACCAACTCTAGGACACCCCGTCAGTTGTTCTCCAGAGTGGAGAAGGAGGCCCCCGCATTTGTGAGACGGCCTCCCCAGTCGCACTAGAAGTGCTGTTGTAGCACTACCTCCTACCCCATAGACCCCAGCTCCACTCTTTCCCAGAGGCTTTCTGAGGGACTGGTTCCCCTCCACACATCATGATCTACTGGAGACTAGCTTCTGACTTGCCTATTGTGATCTATCCACCGCCCCAGCGTAGCATGTGGCTGGCCCTAGCAGTGATAGAGGTGTGACAAAATCCTCACCGCATGCTGTGAGGTGGCTGAATAATGTGAAGTACTGAAGTGCCACCTTTATGGGCTACAGGTGGAGGAATATGCAGAATAAGCAATGAGGATTGAAATCCCATTGCTTGGCAGATATCCTCTTGGGTAAAGTGAGGCATGGGTGAAACATTGCAAGATGTTTCTCTAGAAAGGGCTGTGAAGCTCTTTGAAGTTGAGAGGTCTCGTTTAATACAAAGAGATTTCTTCTTTGCTACAGACAGGTGTTGATCTGATGAAAGACAACATGGCTCTTCAACGAGTGAGAGAAGCATCAGAAAAAGCAAAGTGTGAGCTCTCCTCTTCTGTGCAGGTGATGCTGCTGAATGACCCAAACACTTGTAAAGGGTTCCTTTGATACCACGACTTGCCAGATCTTGCATTTTACTAGTTGAGTAGCTAAATATTTATTTTTTATTTATTTATTTAATATATTTATAACCCGCCCCTCCTGCAAGCAGCTCGGGGCGGCTAACAAATTTCAAAATAAAACAACTTTTAAAAACATTTAAAACAGTTATAAAAATTTCACAAATAAAACAGGGAAAGGACAACAAAAAAATTATAAAGAATAATAAAGAAGGGTAGGAGGACAAAAACCCACCCTCCCCAAAGACCTGGGCAAACAGCCAGGTTTTACAAGCTCGCCGGAATGTTAAAAGTCTTAGGGCCAGGCGAGCTTCCTCCGGGAGGGAATTCCAAAGGCGTGGCCCGGCCACCGAGAATGCCCTCTCCATTGTGACCCCCCCGCAGGGACCTCCAAGAAGGCACCCCTGGCAGACCGAAGGAGCTGCTCTGGGGTGCGGAGGGCGAGGCGATGCCTGAAGTATGAGGGGCCGAGACCATAAATGGAAGCGAAATGTAAATATAAACTTGAATGTGACCAAAGGGCATCACTTGATGGGGGGGAAATGCTTTGACCTACGTAGTGTTGGTATGCAACGGATACATTCTATCCTACGAAGCCTCATGCAATTACTTTGCACGGTTGATGCTGCTGTTCCTAGCTAGGAATATCGATGTAGCTAGCTCTGACCCCAAAAGATGCTCTTTCCCTCCAACAGGAATAATTGACCTTGTTCCCACCTTGGCTTATTCCAGAACTAAGTCGAGCAGGAGTTAAGGAACTGAGTCAGTGGGTGTGTACCTATAACACTTGCCACCATTCCAGCTGCCTAACGTGGGAGCAAGCATTACACTTAGTTACGCACACCCTGAGGCAACCCACGGGGGGGGGTTTGCCGAGGCTTGTTCCCTAGAACACCTCTAGGAAACTCCTCCGCAGACCCGCGGGGCAACTGAAAACATGCCACAGAATTGACGTCTGTTCAGTGAAACTTCAGCTTGTCCGGTCCAGCAGCAGGGAGCTTTACCTAGTCAGTTTTGACAGCAAGGACTTTTGGACTTCAACAAATCATGCTGCCACCTGATGGGAGCCCCCTGTTGTTTAGTCTATAGGGTGGCAGCGTAAACAGAGCCACATGAGCACTTGTTCATGTTGCTCCAAGTACCACCGGGTTGATTTCCTCCAGGGCTAACGTAACAGCTAAAGACATGATGGGTGGCTCTACATGAGACAGTTCAAAATCTCACATTTGGACGTAGCAACTAACTTGAACTAGGCTTGACTGGCTTTGGGTTGGGGTTTTTTTTTGGTTTTTTTTAAAGGTGCTTAGTTTATATTGCAGAAATAATCTTCTCGTGAATTGCAAAAAAAACCTAAGCTTGTGCTCTTTGCAAAAAGGTCCTCTGTGCTTAAGTGGACCCTAGATTCAGTTTGTATTGAGCAGGTTAAAACCTATAGATGTTTGGGACTGACTTTTTCCTCTGGTAGCTGGCAGGAACACCTGAATACGACCAAGCTAAGGACAGCCCAGACAGCTAGTGGAATAATACGGTTCTGGAGGGCAGTGGGAGGAAGATTGGTAAAACCAGTCTTAAAACTACTTGAACAAAAGTTGTCCCCACAGGTTTCTTACGGTGCAGAAATCTGGGGCCACCTGACCCTAGTAGACTTGGAGTCCATCCAGAACAATGTCCTTCGATCTATTTTGGGTATCCCCAAAGGTACACCTTGGTTTATGATTCAAACTGAGATTGGTGTTCTCCCCTTGGAGATGAATGCTCGCATGTGCATTTTCTCATATTGGCAGCACCTACTATCCATGTCTGATGACCGGTTACGACATCTCTGCTGGGCTGAACAACCTGATTTTGATTCTTAGTGGCTCATGGAGAAATCTGCTGAGTAAATTGCTTTGATCGGCTGGTCTGTCTTTTTGGATTTTTTTTGTGATCGATTCAAAACCCAATTAAGAGTCACAGATATGCAAACTGATTTGGCTGGCATTTCATCATCCCAAGTTGCCCCCTGGTATTGCAAAATCAAGATGCAGCACCAATATGAACAATATCTTACCATTCTAAATAATTTCACAATACGCAGAGCACTGACCTTTTTTGAGGTTCTAATTGATGCCTTTGGAGGTAGTGGAGGGAAGGTACAATGGAACCCCATGTGAGCTGAGGCTCTGCTCTTGTGAACTTCATCAAGTGGAAGATCTGCCGCATTATCTATTTGCCTGCCCTTTTTCAACAGAAATACGTCATAATCTTATGCTCCCGTTATTGGTAGGAAATATGCACTGGGATATGCATTTAAGGCTATCCTATTTGTTGGCAAACCCCTGTTACCATGTCATACCATTCCATAGACAGTGTAAGACCTGGCTGCTCCACTGGGCCGTTACCGAAGGAGATAACAGTACATATAATATAATGAAACATTTCAATGCAGTTAAGAAACAATTCAACAATAGAATAAAACAACCATAAAACACCCCCATACCACCCTTCCCATACCACCCTCCCTACCTTTCTCCCTCGCTAAATGCCTGACGGAACGGCCAGGTTTTGCAGTTCCTACGGAAGACCGGGAGGGCCAGGGCCAGCCATGCCCCCACCGGGAGGGAATTCCAAAGGCGCGGCCACCGAGAACGCCCTGTTCTGCGTGGCCCTCGGGAGAACCCGGGGGACCTCCAGCAAGGCGCCCCCAGATGACTGCAAGGGCCGATCCAGAACCCGGGGGGTGAGACGGTCTCGCAAATAAGCAGGGCCCAGACCGTGTAAGGCTTAATAGGTTAAAACCAACACTTTGAATCGGGCCCAGAAGACTATTGGCAGCCAGTGCAGAGATAGAAGCACTGGTATAATGTACTCCTGGCGGCCCAACCCCACCAGGAGCCGGGCCGCTGCATTCTGCACCAACTCCAGCTTCCGAGCCGTCACCATAGGTAGCCCTACGTAGAGCACGTTGCAGTAGCCTAACCTAGAGGTAATAAAAGTATGGATGATCGTGGCCAAGTCCAGAACTGAAACCAGTGGCCGAAGCATCCGCACCAGATGTAACTGGCGGAAGGAACTCCTCACCGCAGCCTCCACCTGGAGATCCAGGTGGAGCTGGGCATCGAGGAGCGCCCCCAGTTTCCGCACCTGGGATGTCAGCGGAAGGCAGACCCCATCAATTGATGGGGCCATCACCTCCACTGACCTACCCACTAACATCACCCCTATCTTGTCAGGATTCACTTGCAGTCAGTTAGCCCTCATCCAGTCCCCCACAGCTGTCAGACAGCCGGGCCTGGGTCGGTTAAAAATGAGAAGTAGAGTTGGGTGTCATCCGCATATTGATGACACCTCACCCCAAACTCTCTGATCACCTTGCTGAGCAGCTGCATATATACATTGAACAAGAGAGGGGACAAGACCGAACCCTGCGGGACCCCACACGGGAGGTCTCGGTAAGATGAAAAGGAATCACCAAGTACCACCCACTGAGTTCTTCCGGTCAGGAATGAGCAGAACCATTCAAGAACGATCCCGCCCACCCCTGCACTGTCCTGCAGGTGCGTCACCAACATCTCATGGTCAACGGTATCCAATGCTGGCAATAGATCTAATAGGACCAATAGGGTCGATTGACCCCGGTCCTTTTCTCGGCGAAGGTCATCACCAAGGCCACAAGCGCTCTCTCGGTGCCATAACCCGGACAAAAGCCAGACTGCGAAGGATCAAGATAACTGACGTGGTCAAGATGCTCCTGGAGCTGCTGAGCCACTACCCATTCAATAACCTTCCCTAAAAAGGGAAGGCTAGAGACAGGCCGATAGCTGGCAGGGGAGCCAGCGTCAAGCGAGGGTTTCTTGAGCAGAGGCCGCACCACAGCCTCTTTGAGACAGCTCGGCACTTTGCCCTCCCGCAGGGAGACATTGACCATCCCTGCCAGCAATGGCTCCAATGTCTCCTGGCAGTTCTTAATCAGCCAGGACAGACACGGATCTAATTCACAAGAGGTGGCTCGAACAGTCCCAAGCACCCCCACCCCATCAGTAGGTGTCACCGACTGAAAGTGGTCCCAGAAAAATGGACAAGTCAGGGCTTCTACACCCTCTACCTCCTTCGCTGCACTAAATGTGGCATCGAGGTCGTGGTGGATCTCCGCAAAAAGGTCACAGTGGGCGGGAGACGACTCAACCCCCGGGTTGAGGGAGGCCGTACTGACCAGCCCCCGCACAACCCGGAACAGCTCCGCTGGACGGGACTTAGCAGATGCTATGAGGACAGCAAAGAACTTCCTCTTTGCTATCCGCATAGCCTCGGCATAGGCTCATAAACTAGCTCTACGTTGCAATCTGTCGGCTTCAGTACGAGTTCGACGCCACCGTTGCTCCAACCGTCGCCCTTCTTGCTTCAGGACCCGCAGCCCCTCAGAGAACCAAGGAGGTCTGCGGGGTAGCTGCATGGGCAACAGACGTCTGGGAGCCGTTTGATCGATGACCTCCGTCAGCAAGGTATTCCATAACTTGACAAGGTCATTGATGAGACGGTCATCGGGGTCAGATGGTAATTCCCCCAGAGCGCCTAGAAACCGCACCAGGTCCATCAGCCTCTGGGGACGGGCCATCTTAATAGGTCCCGCACCCTGCTGGGGGCAGATATACGCTAGAAGGGACATCTATAGGAAGTAATGATCCGTCCATGACAAGGGCACAGTTGATATCTCCCCCATTAACGGAACACCCGCCTCAAGGCCAGTACAGAACATGAGGTCCAAGGTATGTCCTCCAAGATGTTGGGCTGGTGACCCTCTGGGACAGGTCCATGCTTGCCCTGAACGCATGCTCAGCTCCCCTGAGCACAGCGTCGGCGTGAATGTTGAGGTCGCCCAAGACTATCGTCCTGCGGGACCGCAACACCACCTCCGACACTGCCTCTGCCAGAGCCTATAGGGAGGCTGCTGTACTGGTAGGTGAATGGTAAACTAGCAACACTTCCCAACTGTCCCCTGCCAAATCAAACACAAGATGGAGGCCTTCAATGTCTCCCAGGGTCCGCACTGGATACCTCCTCACAGACCACCCCTATTTAAAAATCATAGCTGCACCGCCCCCGCACCCCCCTCCATCCTTCCAACCACGGTTGGTGCTGCACAGAATACCCGGCCGGAACAAGCTCAGCCAGGATAGGCCACGATTCATTGTTCGGCCTGGTTTCTGCTTGTATTGATTTTTGTACTTATTTTCTTTTTATAATTGGCTTACTTTTATTCCTACTTCATTTTATTTTGTACATCCTATGGTCATAACATTTGAACTGAACTGAAAAAAGGTGCTTTAAAAACTGAACACAAAGTGGTTAGTTATTACACTAGGAACACAACATTCACAGGCAGTGCCTCTCTAAATGCACCTACATGTATCTCCTAGTCCATGTGTTGGCATTAAAATCTATTAGACGGGCTTTCTTGAAAGCCCGTTTTTAGCTTTCATGGTCCAGAAATAAGTCCTTAAATACATCACAGAATGTAATTAATTTTGCTACCTCAGTCAGGCTAGCGAATGCATTTCATTCATACTGCAAATCGTTCATTTAACCTCTTGGATGAAGCCTCTATGTTGACAGATGTGTACCTTGCTCCTAGAAATGAAGAAAGCTTTAGAGGGATGATTTCTGGTTTTACAAACTTCAAATCCATTGGCTTTGTGCTAGTTGTTGTTCTGCTGAGCTTCGATTGGTGGTGTCAGCATGGCTCTGCTTATGTGCTATGCTTTATGTAGCTCCACACTGATGTGCAAATGGTACACTGAATCTTAAACCACTTGCATAACTAGTCAGAGAGATTGAATAACTAAATGCTCACCAATGTCAGGCATTACTAGATGCTATAAAATAGCTGGATTTGTTGTTTGATTTTCAAGGGAAGTTTGTGAGAAATAAAGGAGCTTTTAAATTTTTTATTTTATTTTTTTTAAATGTTGCCACTTTACCCCAACAAGAGCTTTTTCTTTTGGAATATTCTGGGAGCTGGCAAGTTTAGAGCACCTCTGCTCTTGTAGTTTTTAGCTCCTTGTCATAAGTATAGATTTCTTAAGGGGCTAATGGATTGCATCTTTAGACAGCTAAGTGCTGTCGTCTTGCTCATGACTGTTAAAACAAATTATTCACAGACTTACTATAAATAGGGCTTAACTTAAGCATATTAAAAAGGTCTTAATAGAGAAAGTCTTGTGATTTTTTTTCTGAACTGAAGATCGTTACTTACACAGGTTTGGGGAGGGGAATAAGCAGAACTGCAAAGTTATTAAATGGTGTAGTTAAGTGGTCTTGAGAACTACTTGCAGTGCTTGGGTAGTTGAAGTGAAGTTCTTGCCCAGAACTGGTCTTAAGTCCTGTGCTGCCTTAATAGTCCCACATCTGTCTTCGTTGCATCTGAGTCTCCACAGCCAGAACTTCAGAGAGCCACCCCTGTTAACCAGTCATGAAGCAGAATAGACTTGCCAGAGTATCCAGGCATGTGAGTGCACGACTCACTTGTGGCAACTTGTGGCCCTTGGCCATATAAGGATTCGGGTATATGGCTCTTAGTTTTCATAAGCTATTCAATTCAGGGAATGTCTCTAGTTCCCAAGCCATTGATGACTTCAGAGTCCAAAGATTTTTATAAGAATCCTTTGGATGCTGGTTGCTATGTAACTACCTGACAATGCTGAAAGCCACATGGAGTTGCCTCTCTTCCATTTTTTTTGCTTCTGATACCTGGTTAATTCTTGTATTGCAGACAGACATTAACTTGCCATATCTCACAATGGATGCTTCTGGACCAAAGCACTTGAACATGAAGCTTACTCGGTCTCAGTTTGAGGGGATTGTAACTGATCTGATCAAACGGACAGTAGCACCTTGCCAAAAAGCTATGCAGGATGCCGAAGTGAGCAAGAGTGACATTGGTGAAGTTATCCTGGTTGGTGGCATGACCAGAATGCCTAAGGTATGTTCCCCTGTAATGCACTTAATGTTGCTATCTGAGAGCCTGTTAGTCTTCAGCCTTTTCTGTTGCGTATAAAAGCATGTTCGTATTAACTGTCGTACTTCTCCACTTGGATGTCTCATTGGAAACTTGTGCTTTAACATAGCCAAGGTTTTTCTCCTTAGCACCTCGGATTCAGTCTGTTGCTAAGGCCCATCACTTCTCCTTGCGTAGCATCACTAGAATTCATCCCTCCTTTACTCTTCCCTCTGCCAAGACTCTAATCCATGCTCTTGTTATCACTTGCCTTTACTACAGCCTTCTTAATGGCATCCCCCTCACTTGACCCTCTTATTTTTGTTCAATACCCAGCTACCAAAGTCTTTCTCCTTGCCTCCCACTTAGATATTGTTCAACCCCGTCTCTCCTTCCTTCACTGGCTCCCTCTTTGCATCCAGCGCAAATTCCTTGTCTTCACCTTCAAGATTCTACATGGCCTTGCTCTTCCTCCCTATCTTTCTGCCCGTAATCCACTAAGTTCCTACCTGGGAACTTCATTCCTCAGACCACCCTCTCCTGCTCCCTAAACAGTCTTCACTCTTCTCTCCATGCTGTTTCCTGTGCCTGGAATTGCCTCCCTGAACACTTATACTCTCCCCTCCTTCCCCATGTTCAGATACCTCCTAAATACCTACCTATTCCATCAGGCTTTCTCTTCTTCCCCCATAGATTGCTTATTTGACGGTCTGCCCTCAGGATCCCCCTTATCCCCTGTAACTAAATCAAGTGCATGTACCTGCAATTTCTCTCTTGATAAAAATATGTATCTGTACTGTGAGGTGGTTTGTGGCTGTAATGCCATGTAGTAGAAGTAGTTTACACCCAAGGTATTCTCTGCCCATTCAGGTGCAGCAGACTGTACAGGATTTATTTGGTCATGTTCCTAGCAAAGCTGTTAATCCTGATGAAGCTGTTGCTATTGGTGCTGCCATTCAAGGTGGTGTGCTAGCTGGCGATGTTACCGATGTGCTGCTGCTGGATGTGACTCCCCTCTCCCTTGGAATCGAGACACTGGGAGGAGTCTTCACAAAGCTCATCAGTAGGAACACAACTATTCCAACCAAGAAAAGCCAGGTGAGAGAGAGGTCTGGATTAATGATGCTTCCTCAGACTTTCCTGGTGCTGGGCACTGTCCCAGTGCAGAGATCTGGTTTCACCCCACTCCTGTCCTTGTAATGCAAGTTTCCAGTAGGAAGATGGCTTCTCCCCCATTGCTCCTGCCCTGCAACACAGACGGATCATGCAACTTCCACACAGTGACTTCCTTCTAACCTGGCAATGAGACCAAATAGTCTGCCTCCCTTGCTTTGCTAGAGGATTACTGTGCATTGCAGTTGGGCAAGATGTTGTCCAAGGGTGGAGATGGAAAAGATGCATATATTGCATAAGGGATGGAGCTTACAATGAGGACACGTTCTAACACCCAGCTACTTTGATGTAATTGTACTGTAAGTCACTTTCACTCCTGATTAATTTGCATGTCAAAACTAAACTGAAGGTATTCAGGAGTAGGAAGTGAAGTAATATACTCTGGAAGGATGAATTTGTACTCTTTGCTTTTTTTACATTGAAGTAACTAGTGTGAAACTTTTCATTGTGTGGATGGCTCATCCTGTGACCTGTTGTGCTCTTAGGGGGAGATGGCAGAGAAACTACATTGGTACCATTTTCGGTGCAGCTCCCATCCAAAGTAGAGGAGTTCGATTTACTTAAATTAGAATCGTTACTTTGGTGTCCCACTGCTTGTGGGAATGTGCCCTCTGTGCTGCTGGCTTCTGGGCTTGAGACTAGTCTGCTCCCATGTTCTATCAGAGACCAGGGATCCTGTCAAAGGAACATACTCTGGTGGGGGAGAACTATAATTCCAATAAACTGCACTTCCTGTTTTCTCTGTCGTGATCTACCCCTTTTCTGGAAGTGTACCTTGGGAAACCCCCTGAACTTCTGGTTCTGGGCAGAATAGGGCAGTGTGTGCTATGATGATATTATCAACACATCATTCTGAAAAGAATTTGTGTGGAGACCTTCATATACCTGAGCACACATTCAGTTGAAGCAGCCTTTGCTGGTTCTTGGTTTTAGGAAATAGTCTTTTCTTCATATTCTCTGTCCCCCAACCCCAAAATAACATGCACTGGGAAAGCTGAGTTCTGATGCACCTTAAAGGAATGCCTGAACATTATAGCCAGCTGGATGCATCAGAGCTACCTTGTGCCCTTCCTAGGAAGACTGAGGTGATGCTAGTTGTGGGGGAGGGCAGCTGATATGAGGATGCCCTCTCCTCCCTTGAGGCCCCTACTTGTTGAGGACGTATGGGTGGAGGTCATGGACCAGGTAAATAACTTTTGCATCTTCGACCAAGCTCTGCCCATGAAAGCTCAAGTATCAAATATGGCTCAAAGATTTTTTTTGCTTTTTTTTTTTTTAAAAGCTCCAAAATTTGCATAAGCTACACCTGTATTTACCTGGGGCTGATCTTCCCATAGCAATCCATATCATGGTGACCATGAGGCTTCATTTCTCTACTTTCCTCTCCTGTTGGCTCCCAGCTGTGCTTCTCTTGTCACTTGCAGTTTGTTCAGAATGCAGCAAATCGGCTGCTTACTGGTTTCAGCCACTGCAGTCACATTATGCCTGCCCTGCTCTGGCTGAGTATAGAGCAGCAGTTTGAATTTAAGATTAGTTTATTCAAATTTATATCTTGCCCCTCTCCTGAGGCCCAAGGTGGCTTGTGGTGGTGGTTTACAGGGCCCAAACGGTGCGGGCTGTGACTATATTTGAGACCTGCTTGTGGAGGTGTCGAATCACCCCTCATGCCTTAAATCGGCAGGTGATCAGGCCTATGGGCGGACCTTTCTGTGTGGATCTCCCTTCAAATGAGTCTGTTTCTCCCTCCTCACCTCTGAAAAGTAGCTGAAGACCTTTTTTTTTTTTTTCTTTTTATAAAAAAAATAATATTCTCCAGGTGCTTTTAGAGGATCCACAGCTGGTTCCCCTTAATGTGTTCTGTCTTCCATCTTTCCTTTCTCTTCCCTTTTTAAAAAAAATGCATTTTATGTTTTATTGTATGATTCTTGTGAGGCACTCTTGAGTGCCATTTGGCGGGGGGGGGGCTGGTGCTGTAGAAATTTATTAAATTTCTGTTGCAATCATTCATTTTGGAGTGGGAGCTTAACAGTACATGCATAGAAAATGTCTTTGCCCCTTCCATAAGTGTTCTGACTTTCTGCCTGCTAGTCGTTGTAGTTCTGCAGTTCATATGTTGCTGCTGTTCACTTAATTCTTCTCCCCTGTTCACAGGTGTTTTCTACAGCGGCTGATGGGCAGACTCAAGTGGAGATTAAAGTTCATCAGGGAGAGAGAGAGATGGCTGGTGATAACAAACTCCTTGGCCAGTTTACTTTGGTACGTTGGCTATTAATGCTTGTGGCGTCTCCATTTTGTGCTTGTCCCCTCTTGTTCTCCTTGGAAGTGATGACTGCACTGAATCCATTTGACATCACCTGTTCACTTCTGCACCGAAACAAGACCCTTCAAGATGTAAATTTTGTGCATACACAAAGTGATGATCCTATTCAGAAATCTCCCAGCCACACTGCCTTCTGCAACCATATGTTTTAGGAGACTCCAAATTTTATACATAGAACTAGTGTGTGGGGTTGTCTTGCCAGGTATAAGTTGACACCTGATCAGATTCTGATCTACAGTTGTGCCTGTGCTGGCAGTTTGCTCTCCCATCTTAGGCCCCTTTCTCGCATTACAGGGGAGGGCAGGGGCTGCACCTTGCTCTTCCGTGAAGGCAATCGTGGCTGTATTCTCACGGGAATTCGCACACGCAAGAATGCGCTATTCCACTTTTGTGCCGCGAAACACTTGTGATTGTAAAAGCTACATCTGGGGACCCAGTCACACGCAAGCATTTTTGCGGCACAGAAGCGGAATAGCGCGTTCCTGCCGTGTGCTAATTACTGGGAGAATGCAGCCGCAATTGCCCTCACAGAAGTCCTCCGCCCCCCCCCCCCCTTCCTGTGTAGCATGAGAAAGTGGCCTTATTCGTTTCTCATCTGTTGTGAGGTGCTGGTGTTTCAGAGCTACATCGTGGCATTCACAGCAGTTGTCCTGAGATTATTAGGATCTGCAGGAATCCTGTTGTTGCAAGGGGATTTCGTAAGAGGGCACTTCTTTTGAGGTGCTTAAGTAGTTGAACTGACAATTCTGCTAGACACGATGCAAATCACCAAAAGCTTGCTTGCCAGACCCATGTCCGCAAGGAACTAACAGTAAAGCACTTTTCCAGGTTGGAATTCCACCAGCTCCACGGGGAGTACCCCAGATCGAGGTCACTTTTGACATTGATGCTAATGGCATCGTTCATGTTTCAGCAAAGGATAAAGGCACAGGTCGCGAACAGCAAAGTAAGTGCATAGATTATTTGATTCCTTGAAACTGAGGGAGGGTGGAATATATAGAACTCCTATGCTCACCCTCTGTGTTAACTTCCGAGTGCTCTTCAGCTTGCTTTCTGTACCAGGGTGCCTCCTCTCAAAGAGCTTACAGTCTGAAGACAGGCATGGAATAAGGGAGGGTAATAAACAAGACACTCGGGAAGTAAAGCAGTGAAACAAAAATGGAGACATCCGTTGCTCAGAGGCACATAGCTATTTTGATTCCCTTACTTATAAAGATACCTTCATCTCAGGACATGGGGAAGGAAGAGAAGGCATCTCTGGGGATGTGAAGGTGGAGTGGAATGGGTTGGGGAAATATTGAACGGTTGGTTAGTGAATTGCATTTCGTGCCAGGCCATAAGAAAGCAAAGCCTGCCATTAACTCCAGTGTTAGAAATAAACCACCCATTGTCCATTGATAACCAATAAACACTTGCTGTCCTACATGTTGCTAAAAAGTAGTTTTACAATACAACTTCTTATTGCTAACCTTCCCCACCTCTGTCCTAAGCACACCATTTCAGTGGGCCATAGTATCCTATTATGAAGGCGTTAACAACAAACGGGGATGGGAAGAGGTGAAATTTTCTGTGTACTGCTCTATAGAAAGGATTTCGTTAGTCTGTGCACACAACAGTAACACTAAATAGTTCCCACAAAGTGCAGGATCTGTTGGTGTTACTTGTAGTTTAAAGGTAGGACTGAAAAAGGTTTGCCTGAAGGAACTAAAATGTTGAGACCGAATAAGCGTTTCCAGGGTTACAAGCATAACCCTGCAATAGCTACTTGTGATAAACTTTAAATGAACTTGGTGGAGGGATAGAATATCCTTCTAATGACTATCTAATCACGTGAGAACCAGAACCAGCTTTTTAAAATCTTCTTTTTAAAAATAGGGTATTCCCTATAGGAAACTCCTACATAGTAAAAACTTCTTAATTGTGAACAAGCTGCAGAGGAAGGAGTTGCTAATCTTGCTTAAAATACAATCTCTCTCATTGGAGCCTAATCTTGCCACTGCTGGTAATTTTTTTGCATTCGGTTCCAGATGGAGCAGCCAGTGTGAGTTTAAGAACACATAAACTCTGTAGCTGTTAATTCTTTGGCACTTAAAGTAGATGCCTTTTTTGGACATGGGTGACCAGTGTTGCATTTTCTGCTTTTGGTAGTATGTTACGGGATGGCTGAGGTGGGTAGCGTCTTGAACTGCTGTAATGAGAAATAGCATATGGCCCTAGCCTACCTTGTGAGGTCTCTGAAGTGATGCTCATGCTTTCACACTGGTAGGGGTTCAAGCTCATGGATGCATAGAAGAAAATTCAGAAAATCAAATGGTTACCCCTAGTTAATTATCTCTCCCCACCCCACCCCCGGTGGGCTGTCAATTTGACACTGGCAAGAATAAGACTTCTCTTATACCCTGCTTCTGAACTGGTCTGGGCTACTTTTCAGACGTGCAAATTCCATCACCAGAAAAAAATGGTTCTTGTTCCCTTCATTCCATGACACACTGCCTGGATTTCTGGCCACTTGAACAGCTGTTGTTTCTTGGAGATCTCATAGTAGTCATCCTATCTAAGTGTACTTCTCTGAAACCGAAAGTTGTCATTTGCTGGTTCAAATACTTGTCTTGAGGTAACCAGGTATCCATCTCGAGTAATGTAAGGCAGCTGGTGGGACAGGAACTTCAAACAGGTGTAGCGGGGAGGGGGAAATCTGAATTGACTCTTTGATTTTTCTAATACAGTTGTGATCCAGTCGTCTGGTGGCCTCAGCAAAGACGAGATTGAGAATATGGTGAAAAATGCAGAGAGATATGCGGAGGAGGACAGGCGAAGAAAGGTAATTTTACAGTGTGTGTTCTGATATCTTAGTTAATTACTAGCTCAGCAGCCAATTGGAAATCTCCTTCCTTTTCATACCAGATCATAACTTCTGGCTTTCAGAAAGAGGCTGGTAGCCATGTGTTGGATGTTGTAGCCATTCTGCTTTGAATCAGAAGGCTGGACTGGATGACGCTTTCAGTCCTATCCAACTTGGATTCAATGACTTAATATTTAGGGACCAGATTTAAGAGGCCAAGAGCCCGTAAATACATTTGCATGTGCACATAAGAGAAATGTAGAGGCCCAGAGACCTACTTGTGTGTTAGTACCAGCTGCATCCATGTAGGTGTCATAACTGCATTGCCGAATAGCCATGTAAATGGGTAGCAATCTCATAGTTAGGTTCAGAAAGGGGCCCCTCATTTTCAGTCAGTAGAAGCTAAATTCTAAAAAGGTTGAGGACCTATCACTTCGTAAAGCTGAGAAACTCGGTTACATCAGGGCACGAAATGTGCAGGTGTCTGGGAGCCATTGGCGTCCAGAAAACTGAGGCTAGCAACTAGTTCAGGGGTGTAGTGGGGATTTAATATCGGGATAAAGTCTGGTAACTGAATTTATTTATTTTATTTATTTATTTGCTCCTGGAGTTCGATCTGAAACTTCATGCCCTGGCGTTTTACTGATTCAGATGTTTTTGAAATCTGATGGAAACTAATTTTCACTGCTGCTCTTTAACGCTTGCATTTCTTTCAATTTGGTTTAGCTTCAGAGTTCATTTGCTCAAACAACCCAGCCATCTTGCTGTAGTGTGACTAGCTGCAAACTCTGCAGGGGGTATTCATGCTGCTGTGGCACTCATGAAAATGACTTCGGCTTTCCTAAATTTTACAGATCCAAGGCATTGCACCTAAGCTGCCTGACACAGTATTCTTTAATGCTCAGTTGCTTTATATAGAGACAGCTAAAAGTTTGGTTTCCCCCCCAGCATCTAGCATTACAGCTTTTATCAGAGTCCTGATTTTATGCCTTTAATTAACGCAGGAAATGTTTAACTACAGTCCATAAGTCAAAGAATGACTCTTCCTGCATTTGAGTGATTCATTGTTGTATTCATAAAGCCAATATTGTAGGGAGTAATTATGCTGCATGTCGTACTGTTAATGAATTGCACTACTGAAAATGGCAAATACAGACACTCAGAATAATATGGAACCAGCGTATGCTTGGTGAAACTGACACTACGTGCCTTACGTTTGAATCTACCTAGAATTGTAATGCAGCTTGGCCACTGCTTGTTAAGTCTCTAATTCTCAATAGAACATTGTTCTGGAATGAGCATACAGATGAAATGTGTCCTTTCATAAGAAGAGCTAGTTTCCTTATACTTGTGTTTTTTTCAGCTTCTAGTAATAATTGGACACACACACACACACACACACACACACACACACACACACACACACACACACACACACACACACACACACACA
>QEPC01008313.1:3582808-3609171 GCA_003113815.1 Sphenodon punctatus
GGAAGGTCCTTCCAGAACATCCCACTCACTCCTCTTGCAGCCGCCTCTCAGCTGATGGAGCGAGCTAGGTGCCGCTCAGATGCTGGTGGATGCGGATGAGGCTGCATGCAGCCTAATTAACGAGACGGAGCAATGTGGGTGCTCTTTATTTATTGAAATGTCTATTGTGCCCTTCCCCTAAGGCTCACACTAGCACGTACTGGCTGACAAGGTGGCCCACAATGTCCCTAGACACTGCTGTGAGTGGGGACTGCATGTGGGGTGCAGGCGAACATCTGGTGAACACCTAATAGACAGGCAGGCAAACACCCACCAGGTGGGTGCTAATGTGGGCTGTCGTCTTGTTTATTTTCACCCTTAATTGTATGATAATTGTTTGTTTTATTTATTTCCACCATTTATATCCTGCCCCTCCTGCCTAGGCAGTTCGAGGTGGCTTACAAAAATTAAAATATTTAAAAATATATATAAAATACATAAAAGGGAGGCATAAAAGAAAATTAAAGAAACCCATCCTCCCCCCGTTTGCCCACCATGTTGGGCGCACTCTGTCTGTGGTTCAGAAACTACTTGTAGTCTACCTGAAGTCAATGGGACTACTCAGAGGTCGTGGTTTTAGTACTGCAGCCTGGAATGTGTGTAGTGAGTGTTTATACACTCAGATTTCCACTTTCCCACCGTTGTCCCCAAAACTTGTATTTATAATGGTGATTTCAGGGGCTCAGTCGGCGATGCTGAAAATTGGGTGTTCCTGTTTAGAAGTTCCCAGCTATTCTGATGGCAGAAATTCCCATTGGGGATTAGGCAGTTGCCATAAGTGGAAGAAGTGGTTGCTACCCACCTCACTTGACTTTTTGTTGTTGTTGTTGTTGAGGCACTATATCTTTGCTTCTCCATTTTGTCACAACCTTACTGAATAGGCAGTGGAGTCTGCTAAATTCCAGCATGCATCAAATTATGGCTATTGGGCAACTATTGATGGCACAAAATACATGAGCACATGGGCAACTGATGGCCATGGGATCTAGCCTAGAGGCAGCTGTGACACTTCTGGAACCGCAGGGAGTAAGTCCTACGCTGGGCCCACAAGTGTCTGATGGAACATTTGCTCTTGTCGAACAGTTTGGCTCCTTTAGAACAGACTGGGCTAGGTGTTCCATTCTGAAAGACTGTCTGCAACAAAATAGCCAACACTGACAACAGTGTGTTAAGTCTGGTAGCTGGATTGAGATGCGCAGGAGCTCACTCAGGGTGCAGAGGATGTTGCAAAAGTATCTTGCCCAGAGGAAGATTAAAGGCAGTGGGTTTTTCCACAACTAGGCTACACAACTCCTGCGTGCAGGTGGGATCTGTACAGTGACATGCCTGGCCCCAACAAATGAGGAATTGGATGGATATTTCGCAAGGGGTTGGAATTATTTGCCTAGAAGTGCCCACTTGGATTTCCAGATGTGTGTATCTTTAGGTGACGGGTCAGGGTTGCCTGGGCAGAGGAGCCCTGGGGAGAAGTCAGTAGCACAACTGCAGCTTTGCTTTTGTTTAAATCAAGGTTTATTCCCTAAGCCATCAGTTTTTGGATGGTAACATTGGTTACATCACTAGTGTGAGGGTGACGGGTGCGGATGGTGTTGCATAGCCCCTTAACTTCCATATCTTCTTATTCAGGAACGTGTTGAAGCTGTAAACATGGCAGAAGGAATCGTCCATGACACAGAATCCAAGATGGAGGAGTTCAAGGATCAGTTGCCAGCTGACGAGGTAGGTCTTTCCTGTAGTTTCTTGGTGTTTAAAGGGGTGAGTATTCTCTACAGCATCTTAATTTGCAGTTATGTAAATTCTCCAGATGTTTAAATATGCATGTGAAGTATTTGATGGGCCACATGGAAGAGTTTGATGCTGTTAACAGCCTGTTCCTGATTTTCATCCTATTTAACTAGTACAACCGGAAGATGTGCTAATGGTGGTTCTTTTTGTAGTAAGGAACTAGTTCTGCACACTGGACTACCCTGAAGATTTATGTGACCTATGAAAGTGTTAATGAAGGCTCACAGCTTTTATCTTGTACTGGCTCCATACATTTTTTTGTAGTGATCACTTCAAGAATATTGAATTTTCTTCATCGATACTGTTCATAAAGTTATACTTATTCACTTGCAGGCAAAGGAAAGAGAACGCATGTGAGGGCTTCTGTCATCTGGGAGTTTGAGGTAGAGACCTAGCTCATTCTTAAATGAGCGCGTCTGAGGGTGAGCTCCGTGACCGCTGAGTGGAACAGCCACAGAGCACCCACTCAGGCGGAGTGCATGGGGCAGCTCCCAGCGTGATTATTGCAGCAGCCACCACACACACACCCTGCCATGGACCATGGGTGGGAGGTGAGAAAGGGGGAGAGCTGGCCCCGGATATCAACATGTCCCAGCCAAGCCACAGTGCCTCTGAGTGGCAGACCACCCAGCTGACATAGCTAGCGGTTGCTGTTCATACAGGCTGGGGATGGGTGGGCATAGGCCCCCACATTTTTCTTTTTTTTTTTTACTGCTTCCACAGGGCGCACTCCAGCTCTATCAGTGGTCTAGAATGCGTGCTGCGTGGGTTGCAGGAGTGCACCCACCTCACCTTCACATTCACACGGGTGTTTGGTTGATGAGTGGATGTGTGTCATTTTTAAAACTGCCCTGTTCAGACCAGAAAATCCTGAATGCAGACCTGCTGTACTGGACCAGCCTTCTTACAGACGGGCCTAACCCCACCATCCTTTGGAGCACCGTGATATAATTGTTCCAAAGGGGGCAAGGCCATGAGACTCCCATTCCTTTGATATTCAGGGAGCCGTATTCACAAAGTCTTTTCCCCATTGGCAGCCATGTCACGGCATTCCATGGGATTGGCTCTTCCCTGGATGAAGGACCTAGCCCAGTCTCTAGAGGCTTGGGAAGAACGTGCACCAGTCATAGTTGGCCCAGCCAGGTCCCTTCAGGTTAGGAAACAGCCCTCAAGTTTGAGGATGGTGGGCGAATTTGCACGTTGCGTTGTGTGTAGCGCCCTGAGACTTGGAAGTGGCCCAAAGAGCTTCAGTTCAGACTTTTCCTTTAATTTGAGGATTTAACACTGTTCCCATGTTAGCTGCTTGCCAAGGAACGTGTCTTTACGTTCTATTTAAAACCGATTTCTTAAATTTTATACATTGTTAATAAAAAAAAATATCTTTAGGGAGTTGCAGCACTGGGACCTGGTAGCAAGCGTGTCCTTGAAAAGCTCATTTAAAGTAGCCTCTCCAGATCTCTGTTCAAAGACTTGTGCAGACTTGCCAGGTGTTTAGGAAGCAGGGCATAGTGACACTGAGCAGAATCTAGACTCCACACAAGCAGAGGCCGAGAAGGCTAGTGAGGCTTGTTGCCTGAAGGCAGGTGGAGAGGAAAATGTACCTCCAATCCCAAAGTCATGGAGAGTGGGGAAAGGGTTAGTGGGTTTTGAAGGGAGCAGTGTCCTGCCTGGTTGGAAGGGAGAAATTTGTCGTTCTTCTAGGTCTCAATTATTTTTCCTCCTCCCAGACCAATAGCTGCTTTTCCTGCTGAGGTGCACAGTTGTGCCTGTGCCTACACATTGGAAGGCCTGTGCAGCTGTTTGTGGTAGAAAAGAGGGGAGAACTCATAGATACGGGAAATGTTTACCAAGCAGTAGTACAGGAGGCTGCAGGCCTGAATCTGGCTACTCCTTACTCTGCTCCCTGTACACATCACCCTGCTCTGCAAGAGAGCGAACTAGGAGTGGCTACCTCCTCATACAGAGAGGGCACACAAGGATACAGTGTAGAATCTAGAACCCTTAGCATGGTGCCCCAAAGATTAGGCTACCCAGCCAGCCACACTGTTGCTGCTGCTATTGTACTACTTGTCGATTATGTAAAATCCTTCTCCAGGTAGGCGGCATTGAGAAAAGAAGTCAAATCCGGTTTACGTGAAAGGATGTTATGAGGTGATCTCATTTTTAGAAGCTTATTTTTATTTTTAAAGAACTTGTTTGCTTAAAATGGCATAAATCACATGCAAACGTTTGAAAATCGGAGTGCTGAGTGTTGGATTTCAAACCTGCCCATGTACAGAATACCTTCTCATTCCGGGTGAAGTGAGGGAGAAGGAGAGGAGAGGGAGGGCTGCAGGTGGTACTGAATGTGAGCAGGCTTCCCTCCCTCTCTCAGATCTCTGAATGCGTCTGTGCCATAGGAGCCTGCCTTCTCCAATCTGCCCTCGGCCAGTCTGGCACATGGATGCCAGATTGTGTGTACTTTATGACAGATGGCAACAGGGACTGGAATGAGACTTGTACAGCTTTTGTTTGCACCTCTATCCCTCCCACACACACGTGGAGGAAATTTGGGATTTAATTGGCTTGAGTGATAACTTGGGCTGCTTCTGATTCAGTCTAGATGAAGAGCATCTTTCTGTTACTGGGGCTGTGATTTGCCACTAGCTAATACAATTTGCTGTTCATCCAGAGAGCGGTTTGTTCGGGAAGGCCCGTGCCGAGACGGCAAGCAAGGCCGATTAGTGCTCTCGGTGAGGTGGCTGAAGCTGGCCACTAGAAGCTGCACAGGTGGTTAGTCACTACAGGCTTCATGGTTTAATTTGAACCTGAAATCCCTTGCTTTTGGCAAAAGCTGGGCTGCTAATGTTGAGGCAGAAATGGGAGGACTTAATTTTTGTTGCATTAGTGCTGTGTAACTGTTCATTGTGCAATTTGTTTTCAGTGCAACAAACTGAGAGAAGAAATTGCCAAAATGCGAGAGTTGCTGGCTCGAAAAGATGCTGAGACTGGGGAAAACATTAGGCAGGCAGCATCCACCCTACAGCAGGCTTCCCTGAAACTCTTTGAAACAGCCTACAAAAAGGTGGGTGCATGTCGGATTAGGAGTTGAAAGTTACGGGTCAGCCCTGACTAAATGGAAACTGTTGCACTTAATACAATTTTCTGGAGAGTATCTAGCCCTACTTGTAAAATGGGGAAAACCCTTCAGCTGAACCCTCTTTTGGGGAGGTGGTGCCGGTGATCACAGTGCAGCCTAGAAAAAAAAATGTCAACAGGCATTGGGCAAACCTGCGGCTGAATGTGTGCAAGGGTTGTTTCTGGGTAAAGTATATTCTTCTGTGCATGAGAAAGGAATGTCGAGAATGAAAAGGCCTTATTGGTGGGGGAAATAGTACTTCACCATCTGTGCAGGCAGCAACTTCTTTTTCCATAATAGTCCTCCTGTTTGGGCTGACCAATATGGGTATTTAATTTAGTGAGGCTGCCTTTTCCTGTAGATGATTGTAATCTGTATAACAGGTTTCCTGCCACCCACGGGTTCAGGGGGCTATAAACAGCCTCTATCCCTCAGTGCTATTAACCTTTACTGTAATAACAAGCATATTTCTAGTTCTTAAGGCTGCAGAATACTTTGAAGTACAACCAGTTCAGTGATGCCTGCCAAAATATTAAGGCAGCATGAAACTCTAGTTTTGAAAAGTGTAAACCCATTCTGTTTGTCTCAAAGGCCTGTAGAATGTGGCACTTTTATTCCCCACCATGGTGCTGTAAAATAAGTTGTGCACTTGCAAGTCAAACTTGAGGGAGGAGGGTTGCAAACAAGTGTCAGAGGGTCATAGCCACATATTGGAGGGGATTTAAGGGGGGGTGGATGTTGTGGGGGAGTCTAGGTACAGTATGGCAAGGCTAAGAACTGGGGTCTGGTTCAAAGCCAGCTGCTGCCTGTTTTTCTGTAAGCAGTCTCCACGGGATAGTGGGCTCTTTAGCTAACAAGCTCTCTTTCCCAGATGGCATCGGAGCGCGAGAGTTCTGGCAGCTCTGGGGATCAGAAGGAAGAGAAGGAGGAGAAGCAGTGAAACGCCACCGTCGCGCACAGACTGGAGCAGGAAGAGGGTGGACGTTCTGAAGCTTGGGAGTGAAGGGATCTTCCTGAGCAGCAATGAGCATAAATCAGTCTTACTGTGTTTTTGCAGTATTCTATGTATAATTTCCCAAATGTATAAATTTAGTCATGTCTGCTAGAGAGAGCTGATGAAAATTGATTCCCGAGACAAAGCTCCAAATGTTTGGTCCTTTGATATTTTCATCAGCTTCCAGGGGATTCACAGATAGTTTGTTCCTTATTTTTCACAGTGGTGTAGTGAAATCTACAGCAACGGCTTGAAACCATGTCCCCAATTTAAGGAGGTTGGATGAAGCCTAAAAGGAGAAATAACACGCCTGTATATTCTCTTCATGAAGCCAAGTGCGGCTTCCATTTTGAACTGATTGTAATAGGTCTTTGGTTCAGCAGGGGCAAAGCTAGCTATTGTCCTAGAGAACGGTCCGATCCGTAGTTCACTTAGTGTCCTTGTATCAAAGGAAGTGGGTTACTTTTCATTTAGCCCTCATTTTATTCCTTCTAAGACTACTCTGAAATTACATGCATTGGTTGTCTAAGCTTTCTGCTCCCATCCAGTGTCTTGTTCTCTGCTTGCAGAAAAACAAGGTTCCCCAATAAAGCTGTTGTTGGATCTATTCTGGACTTTTTAAAATAAAAATGGAAAACCATCCTCTTCCTGTTGCTTTCTTGCCATGTCTGTGATGGTGCTTGCTGGGAGACAAACTACTAACACGTTGGATGTGAAAACCTTTTGTGGAATAACAGCCTGAAGGTTTGCGTATGTGCTGAAGTACACAAAGTTTACTGAAGCTTTGAAAGGCACACAACTATTTTCAATATATAATATGTAATCATGTGCCCTACTTAGATATGATGGTCCACTGGCCTGAGCCAGCCTTGTCTAGTGCCCTGCTGAAAGAAGCGGCAAGAAACCTAATGGATGATTACTTAGTAGCTTACCCAAGCAGGAGCTCACACAGAGGGTGCCCAAGGGGGTTCATGGCATGTGCAGGTGGAGTGCTATAATCCTGATTGCTACTAGTCTCCGTTTCTTTTTGGGGTCACGAAACGAAAACGTCTGGGAACCACAGGTTAAGGGTATGAAGGCATAGATGTGATAAAACTTTGCAAACACTAATTTTAATGTAATTAGTTCAAAAATGTATAACCCTGATTTGGCTTTGACTGTAGGAATTGGAATCAAGGGTGTGTGTTAAATGCCAATAGCAAGTAAACTTTTAGGTTCTGAAACTTTGTTTGTTTATAGCAATATTTCTATACTGCCCCCTTCTGCCCAAGGGCAGCTCAGGGCAGTATACAATTTATAATAAAACAAAATACAAAAATATAAAATCCCCATTAAAACCAAACAACAAAGGCCCAGGAAAAATAGAACCCGTTCCCCAAAGAAAAATCATACTACCCCTAGCCCTCACCAAATGCCTCGTGAAACAGCCATTTCTCCCTCTGTCTCCTGTCAGTGATCTGTTGGGTAGCTCTGTGGATGACCGTCAGGAGGCAGAAGAAGCGTTCCGCGCATGCGTGGAGCTGCCCGGCCATTTTCTCCAGTCTTTTCTTCTGCCTTTGGAGGTATTTTTTCAGTCTCCTGAAAAGATGAAAATTAAAAAACAGTTAGGTTCTCAAATCAGAGGAGAGAAAACAAGGAGAGAGCAGGGCATTCAGGGCAGCGAGCCTCCCTCTCGCGCACAGGGAGACTCGCGTCTGAGTGCCCGCCAGGTTACCGTGCAAAGCGCCTGGGAACCGGGGAGCAGTCTGACTCCGGGGAGAAGAGGCCTCTGCTTACCCCAGCAGCTTAGTCACCACGGAGTCACGAACCCAGTAAGTCTCCCCCCGCTCGGGGCCCTGACACCGCTTGCGGGGGTCAGGCCAGGCCGCGCCGGCGTGAAAAGCTCCCAACGTTCCCCTTTTCACCACCGAGCCACCGCTAGCCATGGAAGGAGCAGGGGCGGGGAGAACTCAGCAAGCTGCCCCCTCCCAGGAGGGCGACAGAATGGAGGCACCCGGCATGGCGGCAAGGCTAAATAAAATTCTTCTGGCGCTGGAGTGCCTTACACAGGTACAGGGAGGGACCCCAAGCAGTCCGCTCCCTGCACCCCCATTACTGGACACCGAGGTTAGGAGTCTTCCCCCCCCTCCCCCCAGATACCTCGCCCCAGGGATCTGGAGCGAGGAAGGCCACACCAATGCCAGGGGGGTCAGGGTTAACCCTTTCCCCTACAAAGGGAAGAATGGGAAAAGCCCCGTGCAAGGGGAAAAATAAGGTGCACAAGCACCACCTCAGGCCTCTGTCCATAGACTCCTGGGATCCCCTCAGTCTTCTGAGGTGGAGAGTGGAGACGAACCTCAGCCTAAAAGAGCACAAGCCCAAGCCACCTCGGAGCTGGCATTGGACTCAGACCAAGACTGGGAGGATGTTGAGGACTTGGACACTCGGGGCCCCACACAAGAATCTCAAGACAGGGACAGACAGTTCCCTTTCCATCTCAAGGGGGACTTTATGTCACAAGACCCTCCAGCTAGTGGAGAAACCTTCCAAGGACGTGTCTTCCGACTCTCAGGAGGAGGAGGAGCGCGACTCTATTACCTCAGTTCATGAGAAAGATCCAGGCTTCCTTTTAGACAAGGCATTTGAGAGAGTGATCCTTCAGGAGTGGAAGCACCCTGAAAAAGGACAGGATGAACAAAACCTAGGCTTTGCTATACTCCCTTTCTAGACGCAAGGAACCCCTGCTAAAGAACCCCAAGGTCGACGTGGCTGCAGTCTCCCTGGCTAAACAGACTGTTTTTCCAACAGAGGGGGACTGCTACCCTAAGGATTCTACTGATAGGGCCGTAGAGACGGCTCTACGTAGGGATCTAGATTCCTCCCCTACAGCGGTCAGAATAAATATAATTTCCTCCTGTGTAGCCAGGGCTCTCCTAGCTTGGTTACAAGAAGCCCAGGATCCGGGCATCTCTGACAGAAGGGCCCAGGTATTATCCTCACGAATTAACTTGGTGTCCGCCTTCCTTGTCGATGCTACGGATCTGGCAGACCATGTCATCGAATCCATCGTGGCAAGTTCCATATTAGCCAGGCACAAACTTTGGCTCAGATCCTGGGAGGGCGACTATGGCAAAAAACCTCACCGCCACCCCTTACAGAGGTTTCAAATGGTTTGGGGTTTGCCTTGAAAAGGTATTGGCTGACGCCAATGACAAATCAAAACAAAAGAACTTGCAGCAGGTAGGATCGAAGAAAAATATTTTTTGTGGGCCCAGCTTCAGAACCAGAGGAGGATATGGCTCGGGATACAGATCTTCCAGAAAATTCCAGGGCCAGTACAGACAGGACCAGCCTGGGCGATTCTTCTCTCGTACAGGAGGCAGGGCCCACAACTTCAGGCAGGACAAACAAAAACCCAACGTTTTCGTTCAGGGTACCCGAAAGCAGGCGGCGTGACTACGAAGGGGACTTAGAAGTGGGAGGCAGACTGCAGAATTTTTCAGACATGTGGGCGCGCTCTGTCTTGGATGCCTGGGTCCTGCAATGCGTAAGCACCAGGTACAAAATAGTTCAAAAAGACCCCGACTCGCGCCTTTATCATTTCTCCAAAATCAGGCCGGATAGAGAAACTCAGCCATGCTCCACGAGTTACAACGCCTCAAAAACATCGGGGCAATAGAACCAGTTCCCCCAGACCAACAGGGACGGGGACTGTATTCCCTAGTTTTCCTAGTAGTGAAGAAATCAGGCTCCTGGCGAGCGGTGCTGGACCTCAAACGACTGAACAGAGTGGTCCGCACCCAAAAATTCAAGATGGAGACAGTAACATCAATATGTCACACCATCAGGGGGGGAGATTGGCTAGGGTCTCTGGACCTCAGGGACGCTTACCTCCACATTCTGATCTGGGAGCCCCATCGGCAGTGGCTTTGCTTCTCCTATCAGAAGACCCATTACCAGTTCAGGGCTCTTCCCTTCGGACTGTCATCGGCCCCGAGGACTTTAACCAAGATTCTTGTGCCACTGGTAGCGAATCTCCGCAAGGAGAGGATCCACTTGTATCCGTACCTCGACGACCTAGTTCGGGCACAGAGTCGCACCAAGCTCCAGAGGGATCTCGACAGAACCATTAATTATTTGAGGGAAGACGGATTCCTGGTGAATCGAGACAAAAGCCACCTGGAACCGACACAGGATCGAACATCTCGGGGTATGGATTGATACAATCTCAGGAGCCGCCAACATCCCTCTCGACAGACAGGAAAGGATCAGACAGAAAGTTTGCCTCCTAAGGCTACAGAAAAAAGCAAGACTGAAGAGCCTAGCCCAGTTGTTAGGCCTGATAGTGTCCTGCACCAAGCAGGTACAGTGGGCAAGATTCCACCTTCGCCCCTTACAACGGCTGCTGAGACCTTTTCAGCGAGAGCTCACCAGCGGTCTGAATTCATGGGTCAGAATCCCAAGAACCTTACCAAACTCAATGTCTTGGTGGTTAGACCCAACAACTTTCCAGGCGGGCGTTCCACTAGAGGAGCCAGAAATGGTGGTCGTAACAACGGACGTGAGCCTGAAGGGATGGGGAGCCCACATGGGAACCAGGTCAGTCCAGGGGCTATGGACCCAGCAGGAAGCGAAGCTGAGCATCAATGTCCTGGAGTTAACAGCAATCCGACTTGCCCTACAACAACTAGCAGGCAACATCGGCAATGCTCATGTCCTGGTGTATACAGACAACATGACCGCGAAAGCGTATGTCAATCACCAGGGAGGCTCCGGGTCCAGTCGCTTACAACAGGAGTCAGTGAAACTGCTCACTTGGGCGGAGATCAACCTGAAGTCCTTGAAAGCACTTCACATAAAGGGGGTACAGAATGTACAAGCGGACTGGCTAAGTCGGCAGTCAATAGACCCACACGAATGGAACCTTCACCCGGAAGTGTTCAGGACTCTGACAACGAGGTTTGGATATCCAGAGATCGATCTCTTTGCAACAAAACAAAATCGACAAACCCGTTACATGGCAAAGACAAGGGACAACCAAGCAGAGGCCGTAGACACCCTCAATCACGAGTGGTCTCGAGGCTTACTATACGCCTTCCCACCGACGCCCCTCTTGACCAGGACGATATCGAAGAGTGTCAAACAAAGAGCACACGTGATTCTAATCGCTCCTTGGTGGCCAAGGAGACCGTGGTTCTCGGACCTAGTGGAATTGAACCAAGAACCACCAATGATCCTTCCACTACGCCCGGACTTGCTAGCGCAGGGCCCTCTACTGTGCGAGACCATCTCAGCGCTAAAACTAACAGCATGGCACTTGAATGCGCAGACTGAGAAAGGCAGGTTCTTCAGAGACTGTGTTAGCTACTCTACAACAGGCTAGGAGGCCAGCAACTAGAAAATCTTATGGAGCCACCTGGAAGGTGTTTGCTCTTTGGGCAGCAGATAGGGGGATAGACCCATGTTTAGCTCGAGTGCAGACCATCCTTCAATTTCTCCAGGAGGGGTTGGAGAAGGGGTTGTGACCTAATACACTAACACGCCAAGCAGCTGCCATTTCTTCAGTTCTGCAATCCCTGTCAAACAAGAGTCTTGCCTCACAAACACATCAGGCAGTTCCTAAAAGCAGCTAGAAACATCAGCCCCCTGGTAGTTCACAGGTGTCCTTCCTGGAGCCTTAGCCTGGGTGTTGGATGCTCTAACTGGCCCCCCTTTCGAGCCCCTCAAGCATGTCTCTTTGTACATTTTCTTTGAAAGTAGTATTTTTAGTAGCTGTTACTTCCGCTCGAAGGGTGTCTGAGTTGGGAGCCCTGTCCATGGAGGAGAATTTTTGCTCTTTTCAAAATCAGTTACCCTCCGAATGGATGAGGCCTTTATTCCTAAAGTTAACTCAACCTTCCATAGGTCACAGGAAGTTATTCTCCCATCTTTTTGTCCTAACCCAACTCATCTTAGAGAGAAGGTGTGGAACACCTTGGATATTAGGAGGACCCTAAAAATCTATTTGAGAAGAACCAGAGGAATTAGTTCTTCCCTGGCCTTGTTTGTTAACATTAGGCCGAGTTATGGGGGGAAAAAGGCCTCCAAGACCCTGATTTCTAAATGGGTTCGCCAGTGCATCATAGAAGGCATACCAGGCCAAACAAGGTTCCACCCTTACAGATTTGGGCTCACTCAGTGTGGGGAGCAGCAACCTCCTATGCCTTCAAATCTAGGGCTTAATATGCGAAGGTGTGCAGGGTGGCTACTTGGTCCTCCCTGCATACCTTTGTAAAGCATTACAAATTGGACCTGTTCAGATCCGCTGAGGCGGCATTTGGCAGGAGCGTTCAGCAGGCAGTTCTGGAGGCTCCCAGGACTGTTTGCTCCCACCCTTAAGGTATTTGGGCTCGGGTACATCCCAACGGATCAGACAGGAGACAGAGGAAGAAACAAAAATTGGTCATCTACCTCGGTGAATTTGTTTCTTCTCTGTTGTACTGTCAGTGATCCGGCCCTCCCTGTCAAACAGCAAAGACCAAAGATAGGGAGTGTCTCAGGGGTGTAATGGACAGTTAGTTTAAAAAAAAAGAAGAGGTTTTTTGGTTTTAGTTAGGAAGAAGCACAGTTCTCTGAATCCCCTCAAAACTCACTGCCCAATTGGGTCCCAGTGGAATGATTGGGGGAGCGCACTAATGTTGTGTTAAGTAATTCTAGAAGTGGAGACGTTCCTTGACTTGGATATGGACTGGAGAAAATGACGGGGCAGCTCCACGCATGCGCAGAACGCTGCTTCTTCTGCCTCCTGCCGGTCATCCGCAGAGCTACCCAACGGATCACTGACAGTACGACAGAGAAGAAACAAATTCATCGAGGTAGGTGACCAATTTTTGTGTCTTGCATTGTTGAGTGAAGATCTGGAGAGAGACTAATCTCTACGGGGAGGAAATTCCACAACCGCAGTGTGGCCACCGCGAGCACCCTCTCAAACTTTGCCCCCTGAGAAGTGTGGGACCTCTGAGGGCATCCCCAGTGGACCGCAGGGGCTGATCCAGGACATGAGGGGTGAGGCGGTCCCACAGGTACATGGAGCCCAGGCCTTCTAGGGCTTTAAAGGTAATAACACTTGGAACTGAACCTGGAAGACTAGAGAGCCAGTGCAGAGAATGGAGCACCAGTGTTATGTGCTCACAGTGGCCTGTCCCCGAAAGGAGATGAGCTGCCCCATTCTGCAGCGTCTGGGTCATCACCAAGGGTAGACACATAGTGTGTTGCATTAGTCCAGACTTGAAGTGAATGTACGGATGGTGGTGGCAAGATTGGAGTCTGAAATGTATGGCCGAAGGCATCCGACCAGATGTTTACCAGACATACTCGCCACAGCTGCCACCTGCGCATCCATGCAGAGCTGTGGATCGAGGACTCCTAGACTCCGAACTTGAGGGACCAAGGAGGGGTGTACCCCATCAACGATGGGGGCCTCGACTCCCTCACCCTTGCCCACCAACATCCTCTCCATCTTTGTTGGGATTCCGTTTCAGATAGCTCATCCTCATCCGATCCCCCACAGACACCGGGTAAACACTGAGACTGCAGTGTCTGGGTCAGATGAAAGTGAGAGGTACAGCTGGGTGTTGTCAGCGTATTGATGACACTGCACTCTACCCTCTCACGATCTCGCCGAATGGCTGCATATACACATTGAACAGGAGAGGGGACAGAATGGATCCCGGCGGGACCCCACATGTGAGGTCCCTGAGGGATGATGTACAATCCCCCAGCACCACACCCTGAGATCCTCAGGCCAGGAATGAGTGGAACCATTCAAAAACAGTCCTATAGACGGGTCACCAACCTCTCATGGTCAACTTCAAAAGCCGCTGAAAGTTATAACTAAATCAGAAGAGTGGACTGACCTTGGTCCAACTCCCGACGGAGATCATCAACCATGGCCACAAACACAGTCTCGGTGCTATAGCCTGGACGAAAACCACCCTGCGAGGGATCAAGAAAGCTGATAAGGTCCAGATGCCTATGAAGCTGTTGGGCCCATTCAATAACCTTAAAAAGGGAAGGCTAGAGACTGGCTGATAGCTGTCAGTGTTAAGAAATGGCTTCTTAAGCAAGGGCCCCACCACAGCCTCCTTCGGGCACCCCGCAACTCTGCCCTGCACAAGGGAGGCAGTGACAACCCCTGCTAGCAATGGCCCCAACATTTCCCAGCTGACTTTCATCAGCCAGGACGGGCAAGGATAGAGTTCACAAGTCATGGCCCTCAACCCCCAGCATCTCCACTGCACCAGCAGACAATACCTGCTGGAACTGATCCTATAAAACTGGACTAGACGGCATTCATAACATCTGATCTGTATTAATTAGTGGATACAGGTGATGTTATCTGCAAAATAGTCCATAAACATGTCCCAGCAAGTACTAAACGAGATTCTCCTGCGTGTGACTGAGCAGCTCCCCTGCTCAGACAGCTGCTTGCTTCATAGAGGAAAGCAAAACTGGAATTGTTTGGAAGATCTTACATTTGCTGCTCATTATAGGTTAAAGAATCTAACCTTGTCATCTTATACCCTTGAGCTACTGATTTTACCACTACTCAGGGTTTTTTTTAAGTGTTCTTTAATGCTCTCCCTTGCAGCCAACCTCGTTCTGAGAGCATAGGCTGGGTTTTGGTTTGGCTCATACATCATCACTACAGTTGTAACCACATTTGCATAATCATTGCTGGGAAAAGTGGGAGTCAGAAAAACATCAGCTTCACTCTTGGAGGTTTGAGTGAGTTTGCAGGGCTGGTAGTTAAAAAGATAATACACTCCTATTTGTGGTTGGATACCCCATGCCAGCTCTCCTTGTTCTGGCCTCTGCTAATTTACCCTGGGCCTGACAGGGTAGAAATAGCTTTGCAGTAAATGTGTATGTACTTCTGCCTTTGAACACCATCTTCCTATAAAAGACTACCAGGGCCAGATGCTTAACTCTTGTGAACTGGGAATCAAAAGATCAGTGATCATTTACAGCAGCTGAGAATCTGTCACCAAGAGCTTATTCCAGGCTTGTTTAGAGTGTGGCTGCCATGTTAGTTCCAAATATATGAGAGAGATACAAAAAATAGTTATAAGAATACTTTTTATTGGACCAATTTCTGTTGGCAAGTATATCTAAACTGTATCACAACTGCTTTGTCTCTTGTCGAGGTATTTGTCTCTTGTTGAAGTCGAGGTATTTCATTCATGGTTTTAAAAGAACGTGCGACTGGCTTTAACACACGAGATGTATCTAAACCCCACTTGTGGGATTTTTACACGTGGTGTGATTTCACACAGCGTGTGCACCGCACAGATATAAAATTATCCTTAGTGGAAAGGAGAGTACCACTGTTTGCTCCAAACTATACAGATCAAAGCCATATTATGTGGGCCAGATCCTGCTCTCTGCTACACCCGCACCAAAATCAAAGCAATTGATTTTGCAGTGTGGTGGCTGAGTGTCTCTCCTGCTGAGAACTCTTATGAAATTTATCCCAGAATACTTTGTATGCAAGGCATGAAGGGATAGGTGTCATGTACACTTTGATGACATGGTCACTGGGTTCAGAGGTGGCTGTACTAAAGTGGTTTAGAAGTGTAGTGTGAATGCTACTATAGTGAATTACTAAAACCTGACTAATTGTTTCAGTTTTGATAACTTGGTTTAGTTTTGTATGTGTCAACATGGCCTGAGTCTCCCTGTTTGAGTTACATCATTTAATTAACTCATACAAGTTGCCTAATGCTATGTAGGAAATCGAGGTGGAGCTGGCACAAGAACATCAAGGAATCCTGATTTCTGACTATCAAATTCTCAGAATTTGGGTGAGTCAAAGGGGGAGGCAGCAAGCCATGGACATTAGGATTCAGACTTGCAGCAAGTGTGTAAGCACTAAAGCAGAGCCAAGATTTTCAGTGACTTTGAAGACTTCATGACTGGGGGGAGATTCTTCCATGAGTTTAAAGCTCTTACCCTTCTGAAGCCTGAATGTACTTGCTTCCAACATGTGATCTCTTTCTAGCATCTGTTTCACTCCACTCTGTTATATGGGTAACAGACTTATCTCAGGCTTTTCTTAGCAAGGATCCTCCTGTTCTCCACCTAGTTTCCCCTTGACCAGTCTTCATTTCTGACAATTCCCTTCCAAGCTGCGCACAAGATTTCCACTTGCTCGTGAACACAATGCGCACACGTGTACCATAGCTCAAAAGTGTTTTAGCACATCAGTGAATGCGCACAAAAGTGTAGCTTATGTAGGGAATAAGCTGAAACAGCTGGCCAAATTGTAAGCCCACAATTTGGCCTGATGTCACACAATTATAGGGTGGGCAAGGTCACAATCCCATCAGAGAGTTTACCTTGTATTACTCGTGTGGCACACAATGGCTGTAATTCTAATCAGGCAACAAAAGATTTCATGTCTCAGTTGGAGAAACATTTGGCTGCTCTACATTTAGCGCAGCCTACCTGGCAACATTTCTGCTCTGTCTTTCCCTGCCGTTGGATCACAGGTTGCGGATGTTGCTGCTCGCCAGCAATCCCCCAGCTTGCATGATGAACCTGGGGTGGGGAACCCCAGTCCCGGGCAGGCCAAATGCAGCCTGCAGCTAGTTTTTAGTTGCCCCCTTTCCGTTTTCTGGATCCGCCACCCTGGTTCCAGTTCCTAACCTCAAGAACTGAAAAACTAAGCTCGGGGGAAGAGACAAGAGATCACAGAATTGTACGGTTGGAAGAGATTTTGAGGGCCATCTAGTCCAACCTCCTGCTTCGATGTAGGCTGACTACAGCTACAACATCCCTGACAGGTGTTTAGCTGGCCAGATTTTTAGCTGGTTATTTTTAAGCAGTATGCCTGGATTTGTTAGTGCAGTAAACCTCTTCTGGATGCCCCCGATCCATGAGGAAATCCAGCATAGGCTGGGCTTTGGGTAGCCAGCCACCTTCTCTCAAGCTTTGACCCAAAGGAGGTAGGACCACACTGGAAAAGGCTGGAGCAAAGGGACTCCCCTTTCTCTTTCCCCACGTCCCCTTCTGAGGCCGCATTCCCATTAACAGATACTCCGAAATAATTGCACCTTACTCTACTTCAGTGGTGTAGCAAGGCTGAGGATGAGGACCTGGACTCATGTCCCAAGTATTCCCCCCCCCCCCCCCCCAAGAGCAAGGCAGCAATGTCTCCAAGGTGGGTGTGAGATGAGAGCCCCCACTTCCACTCTGGAGGGGCCTCAGCTGGGAGTCCCACTACAAGCCACTGAAACAGCCTGAGCATCTCTGGGAAATTTTCAGTTGATGAGGGAGGGAGTGGGGCCAGCACTCTGCTTTTGCCTACTCTGAAAATTTCCTAGCAGCATTCAGACTGTTTGCAAAGGGCCCACCTCCCCCAGAGTTTGGGGCCTGGGCTCAACTAAGCCCCCTTGCTCCATGGTAGCTGTGCCCCTGCTCTGCTTTTACTTCTGAAGTGGTCATATGAACAGGGTGCAACATCCAATTTATGAGGGGAGTATGGGTGGGAGTGGGGATAATGGGTGTGTTTGCTTGACCCCGCAGTGAGAGATGGGGGGGTTACAGTGGGGACGTATGGTTTGTGGGTTATGCCTCAGCCCCTTGGTGAGAGGGGGAATGGGGGTATATTATATTTTGACCCCTAAGGCGGCAGGGGTGAGGTGGAAGAAAGATTGTTATTTTAAAATTTCTATATTTGTATTATGCTTTTAGAATTGTTGTGGAATGTTGTAAGCTGTATTTTAGAGAATGGGTGCATGTTCTTTTTTTAATACTGTGTTTTATTTCTTGCAAACTGCCCTGAGCGCATTGTGGAGAAGGGCAGGGTAAAAATCTAAAATAATAATAATAATAATATAATTAATAATTTATTGAGAAGTAGGAGGAGAATTATGTACTCCTGGAAAATGAGTACCTACTCCCCTTCTCTATCCAACTGTATTGCTTCTAGTATCTGTCTCTTGTGCCATGACCATTAGAGAGATTGAGGAATAACCACTTCAGTTTAGAAATGTAGTGTGAAGGCTGTCAAAGTGGAGTAGTTACTTTGATGTAATTACATTGCAGTTTACAGCGGTTTATCGGAGTGCCGCCTGAGCGTTGTCATGTCACTCAGAATGCTCTGAAGGGGCAAGTCAGAAAGAGGAGGGGCAAAGGGCCTCTTGTGCCTCTTTCTGGTGTGGCCACACCCCCGTCAGACCATCATGAGGCCACAACACTGCAGCAGCAGGGCCACGTTAAGAAGCGGTAGGAGACCCTCTCTGCCCCGCCCCTTACTAGCATAGCCGTGCCCTCACGTCTCCCAGTTATTATAGGGTGACTGGATAACCTGGAGAAATCACAGCTTCCCCCCCAGACCCAGAATCCAGATTAAACTCTGAGGGGTGGTAACCCTAGCTATACTCTGTGCTTCTCCACCTCAGTTGGGAAGGTTGTCTAAGTGAGCTTTTATTCACATCTGCCACAGTGCCGGATTCAGGAAGGAATGATCTATCTCACCCCATTCCTTCTTCCCACACCTGGCCCCATGTATTGCTTTGTCTGACTGTCTGGAGTGAACTGTGTTTCCTCACCAACTTTCCTCTGAAGAAAGCCCTAAACAAGCAAGCAAGCCAGTCTCTGGCAAAAATTGGTCCCTTTAACTGGTCAAGTGGAACTTAGGAAGCCAATTGAAGTCAGCTGAGTGTCTCCAGCTCCAGTCAGCGGAGTCTCCGGTATTAAGGCTGAGCTGGGCCACCAAGGAGAAGCAAGAAGGTTGTGAGTTTGCCTCTGAGTGTGTTCCAAGACTCTTTAAGGGAGTTAGAAGCCCAGTGCCCTGCTACCTGCAGGGCTGCCATTAAGGTTGCCACCTGCACGCATTTTTAAGGAACACTTATGAAATTTGCATGTTGCAGGACCTGCATTGGTGCCAAATGTTTGCATAGGTGTTAAGCCTAGCTGCCCTGGATCTGGCATGGTCAAGGAATTTGAGCAAGCTAGATGGCTAGGAGCTACTGGGAGCCTAGGAAGTGGGCTTGCCTCCCTGGTGATGGGTTTGAGCCTCTTGACTACTTGCCCTGGAACAGAACCAGCCTGACACGGATGGTTTCAAATTAAATAGCGGCTTCTGCAATCTCTGTACCCTGTTCTGCAGGAGAGAGTCTCCATGTGGCTTGGGCTCTTTGTTGCTCCACACGTGTTTCTAGTTCATAGAAACAAAATCTAAACGTCGATACAGAAGAGAGGGGAGGAGCCCATCATTCCACCAAGAGGTCAGCACAGAGCTGCCAGCTCTTGACAAATCCTGTATCTATCCTGGCAGCTGGGTTGTCTTGTTGCCCAATTGAGCTGAGGAGATGCAGCCTTCATTAAATCCAACTGAGGGAGAATGCCAGCCAACAGATGGAGGCTTCTTTTGCCTGTCAGAATCCCTCGGTTCTGATGCTGTGGCTACGTGCCAATTAATATATCTTTCAAAGACACAATCACTCGCATGCTAATGTAGGAGGAGGAATTGGGACTGGCAGAAGTCTGTCACCATCCATAGCAGCACATCAACTACACTGATCCCACTGTGTGGTTTCTGCTTGGCCATCTCCAGCACAAGAGACTAGGAATTACCCTTCATTTTCTCCCATGCCTTCCCACCCCTGTTCTCCATTACAGTGTCTCCCAGACAGACGACCTCAGTACCACCACTGAGTGGTTGTGCTGATTCCACCCCCTACTTCCCTCACCCTCAACTCCTCATCTGTGTTGCTGGGAAATCTCACATCTCTCTAAAGTCTGTCCTTCCCTCTGCCTAGGCAGACCTCCGTCATCTTTTGTCCCAATTATTTTAATCTTTCTCCTTGGGCCTACAGTTATCAAAACTGCTTTCTCTCCTGCTGCTCTGAACAAGTCGTATCGCTCTCTGAATCCTTCCCATGACTTCCCTTCAACTCATTCAAGCATTCACCCTCACTTTTAAAGCTCTTGTAAATTCCAGTTCTGACAGCATCTTTAGCTCATTTCCACCCCCTCTTCCTCGCAGTCCCAAGTTGCACTCCTCTGCTAAAGGTCCTTCTCTGCCTTTCTACTAGGGATGGGAAAGTCGGAATCAGATTAATCCAATTCACCCGATTTTAATCAGAATCGGATTAATCCAATCCACCTGATTTTCCCAATCCACCCAATTTTAATTGAATCTGATTAATTCAGGGGTGCACTCTTGCTTATTCCCCCCCCCCCCCGCAATTGCAGTTTGCTAGGCTCGTCTTTGGCCAATTCACCATTCTAAGATTGTGGTTTAGAACAATGAATGACCCCATGAAGTGAATAGGTTCAGTTTTCCATTGACTTAAGTGGGAAATCTTCCCATTTAAGTCAATGGGGAAAAAATATGATCCAATTCCAATTTTAATCTGATTTCTGATTTTTATCCAATTCTGACTTTCAACCCAATTTCCCATCCCTACTTTGTACCTTTCTCAGTGCCTTAAATACCTTTTCTCCCTTTGCAGGCAACACTCTCTGGGGATGGGCAGCAGGGTGGAGCTTTCCTCCCACAAGGAAGTAAAAAGCAGGAACCCACCTGTGGCAGCATTGTTAGTAGAGTTGGAGCTGAAGCCGCCCGCAGTACACAGCTGATTAGCCGCTCACCTGTGTGTCAACTAGCCTGGAGACAGGCAGCAGGGCAGAGCTTTCCTCCCCCAAGGAAGTAAAAAGCAGGAACCCGCCTGCGGCAGCGCCGTAGACATCCACCAGGGTCACGCGCCCTTTTGCGCGCCCTTTTGCGCGCCCTTTTGCGCGCCCTTTTGCGCGCCCTTCGGCGCGCCCTTCGGCGCGCCCATGAGCAGGAGCCAAGGCTCTGATGGCCACAGCCTGAAAGTCTGTATAGCGTTTGCCTACATCAAAACGGATGATAGCAGACGTTCAAGGGGTGTAGACGGAGGAACTAATCCGTGATGGATCACAAACGGACACGTTCCAACTTGGCAGCAAGCGATGATTCTCACCGTGCAAGCAGACGTAGGAAGACTGTATCGGAGGTGCAGGACAAAGGTATTTCCCTGAGTAATAGATTCACTCCCCTTATGGCAGACACTGAGTCAATAGATGGGGAAGCAGAGTCAACCCCATTGTCGCAGAATTGCTTTGAAGAACCTCGAGTGGAAGACCTGTCTGTGTCAAGTGCTTCTAATGTAGCGAACTATTTGAAGTCACAAACTCTACTTATAGCACGGACAGTAGCAGCATTATTTAGTGGCCTCGCAGAGGTAAATGTCTGTTTGAATAAGGTGTGTGCACAACTGGGAGATGTAATGGAAAAACTCGATAAGAATTCAGAGGGAGGTGGTAGGGGTTTGCCGCATCAGAACTTGACCTCGGATCAACTGTCGCTAGAGAGGAAAAAAGGGCTAGTACCGCAGGAGTTGAGTTTAAGACCAAGGATTCGGAAGGGAATCCCTAATTCAGTGATTTTTAAAATTCACTGTAAAACAGGAGAGGTGTTACCCCAGTGGAATGCAGACACATTGGTAATGCTCCACCTCTCTCATTTATTATTTAGAAAGTTGACTAGTCAGGATTTCAAGGGAATAAGGTATTTGAAATCCCACAAATGGGCATATGTTGTTTTAATTCAATTTGCATCCCCGGTGATTGTTAGGTCTATTTTTAAAGCAAGGAAATACTTGCTCACTAGAGGGGTATCTATAGATAAGGGAATGGCTACAAAAGGCTCAGGGGATGTACGAAGACACGAGGCTAATTATACGAGGACCCCAGTGACGGCCGCTAATCTGGTCCCTTTGGGTGTTCATAAAGGAAATATGAAAAGCCCAGTATTGAAATGTGCTGCCCAGAATGTGCATTGCAAAGAAAAGAAGACGGTAGATCCGTCTAGTTTTGGAGGAGACTATATGCGGAAAAAAGAAGGGCAGCCAATGAAAGAGAGGGAGGGGGGGTTTATACCAGTGCGGGCTAATATAGTAGCAGCCGAGGAGTTAATAGACCTAAACCAGGAAATAGAGGGAAGGGTGGTAGAGCTCATCTCCCCCCTTTTGACAGCTAATCTCCCCCCTTTTGAATAAGGAATCCGATATGGAGGTGTACAGTCTTTGGAGAGCCATTTTGGCCAGGTAGAGACGCTTCAGCCTCCAGGTGAGGCGCCAATTAATATGGCGCCCTTGCCCTTAGAGCTTCAAGGTTCACATCAGTTATTGGTCAAAGAACTCGAAGTATTTATATTTGATAGTCAGGCAACCAATATGCAGATGGTTCAATCTGTGTTTAACAATTTACCAGTTATTGACCAAGATAATATCATTCAAAAACTGGAGCTTTTTAGAAAGAGTATTGTTCAATCAACCTTAGATTATAAAGCCCGTTTGCCTCCCCTACAACATAAGCCTTTGCAAGGCGTGGAAGCACTAACAGCTGTACGATATTTGGACCTAGGGGAGTTTGGGAATAGCCCCATTACTCTTCTACCTATAGTCAGTAGGGCTGCAGAGCCAACCCCAAATGGGAGAAGTCCAGCCCCGGAAGTTGAATGCCATATTAGATTGCCAGAGAGCAATTTTGCAGCTAAGGTTTTGGACCAGGTCTATCCTGTGCAGGATTCAGAATGACATGAAACTCCTGAGCCTTTACCTCCCCAAGAGATCAAGGAACTATATAAAAGAGGAGGTTCATGGAAGATTAAGGCAGGGGAGGGGGGTCAGCCCATTAAGCTTGCTTCTTGGAATATTGCGGGACTTATGGCCAGGATGGTAGATGGGGACTGGAATAATTACATCAGTAGTTTCGATCTCATCTGCTTTCAAGAGACTTGGATTCTGACTAGTGTCCCAAACGATATGAATAGGGTGGGGAAATTTTATGTAGAACTTCACAGTGGACAAAAATCAGGGAAGAGGGGCCGGGTTTCTGGAGGTTTAGCAATCTTTATCTCAGAATCCCGGCCCTGGCCCTTCACAGTGCTGGACTCAAGTAGAGCGGAGGCCCAAATCATTCTTCAACTTCCCAGCAGCCAGAAATATATAATAGTTAATATCTATATCCCCCCCCTCTAATTCCCCTTATTACAAGGAGGATATCTGGCTCTCTTTGGGGAACCAGATTGCTAATTTGGAAGAACGATATCTGCATGCGCGGATAATAGCGTTGGGAAACTGGAACGCAAGGATTGGAGGAACCCAGGCAGTTGATATTCTGGGGGAGGAAGATTCTGCTGTCCAGACATTGCAGCTCCCCATCCAGCGGTCCCAGGATACTTGCCTTAATGATGCGGGACGAAGGATGCTGGCGCTGCTCCGTGTCTCAGGGCATGTCCCCCTCAACTGAGGTTTTTTTGGGGACTACAATGGGGACTTTATGCATGAGAACGTGAAAGGGAGTAGCATAGTGGACTATGTTTGTATCAGTCCAATTCTCTGGGGAATGATAATTAACTTTTCCCTGAGAATTAGACCCAAAAGCGAGCACCGACTATTAGAAGTGTGGATTTCGGGTGAGGCAGTTACTGGGAGAGGGGGATCTTTAGTAGAACCCCCAGAGCTAGACGTTATGATCAAAAAATGGGATCATACCGCCCTTTTCTGCAGGATTCAGGATCTCTGCTATATAGGGGACCTACAGGGTTGGGGAGTGCAGCTGCTTCAAGAAATAGATCCAACCCAAGCATTAGACAGGTACGAAGAGATGATAACGTTCCTGAGGGAGAATGTGGCCAAGACTTTTCGAAGGGTACCGGTTAAAGTACGGTCAATCTGGTACGATGATGAGTGCAGAGCCCTGAAGGCCCGATTATCAACAGGAAAGAGGGCATGGGTAAGGACGCATTCAGATTTGGATCATCGGCAATTGCAGACGATGAAGCCGGAATATAAACTCTTATTGCGATCTAAGAGGCAGCAATTTAATAATAAAAAATGGGTCGAGCTGGCGAGAGCGTCACAAATAAGAGACAGTCAGGGGTTTTGGCGGATTTTGAACAGCTTGGTACGCAAACCTAAGAATTCAGGCCCTTCTCTAGTCTCTATGAAAGAATGGGAGCACTTCTTCGGAGGCCTCTACGTAGCATCACAGAGCATTGAGGGGGATGACGATTCTGGAGGGACAGAGGGTGGTGGAGCCCAAGAAACCCAGTGGGATTCTAAGATCACCACCTCAGATATAGAAAAGAGGATCCTGTCCCTTAGAGACAATAAGGCACCGGGACCCGATTGCCTCTCTGCAGAGATACTGAAGGCAGCACCTCTCTGGTGGGCCCAGATACTCTGTAAGATTTTTAAGAGCATAGCGAGAGGCGGCGGGATTTCCCGTTCGTGGGGAGAGAGCTGGATTGTGCCAATTTCTTAAAAGGGCGATCGTCACGATCCAGCGTGCTACAGAGCAATAAGTCTGCTTCCTGTAACGAGTAAGCTCTTCTCTGCAATAGTTTGTCAGCATTTACAGCAGTGGGCCGATGAAAAGGGGATCCTTCCTAAGGAACAATATGGCTTTAGAGCCAATAGGTCAACAATAGACTGTTCATTTGTCATGGCCCACCTGATAATGAAATACGCCAGAATTAAGTCGGGGAGACTATATATTGCTTTTGTGGATTTCACAAAAGCTTTTGATTCTGTCCCCAGACATCATTTATGGAGAAAACTAAAGGGGTACGGTGTTGATCCCTCGTTACTTAATATACTGGTTGTACTGCATGAGCAGAATGAGACTAGAGTGAAGGGAAGATCCCTAAGGGTAATCAGTGAACCAATCTCTATTCAAAGAGGGGTGCAGCAGGGCTGTCCGCTTGCTCCCCTCTTGTTCAATTTGTTTGTATCAGATCTAATAGAGCAAATTAAATTCTATAGTCCCCATCCCCCCCAAATTCAAATGTACCCAATTTACGCGTTGCAGTATGCAGATGATCTAGCATTATTTGCGTGGACCGAAAAGGGATTAAGATCAGCGATTAGAGGACTATTAAAATATGCATCAGCAAATGGACTAGAGGTAAATGCGGAAAAATCTAAGATCTTGAAAGTAGGGGGGAGGTTCCAAAAGAAGACTAGTTGGACAGTCTCTGGGATAAGTATAGAGACAGTGAATAAATTCACATATCTAGGTACGATTCTTACCTCTAGGGGCACATGGGCCCAACATGTCACTAATAGGGCCCGATTATCAATGGCTACCACAAAGATGTTGGTTAAAGCCTTTAATGCCTCAAGGGGTATTCCTGTCTCTTTGATAATAGAAGTTTTCCGGGCAAAGGTTGTCCCCATGTTAACCTTTGGTGCGGAATGTACTATCTTCCCAGATAATAGGACCCTGGAACGGGTTCAGAATTACTTCTTGCGAAGAATACTAAAAGTTGGGGATAGTATCCAAGGGGTGGTTCTTAGAGCCGAGGTGAATATGCCCTCAGTAGAACACCAGGTGAGGGTAACCCTCCTGAGGTATTGGGCTAAGCTATTGGCCCTTCCGTTGGACTCTTTGCAAATTCTATGTCTGAGCGAGGAACTCCAGCGTAAGGGAGCTAGAGCATATCCCTGGATTAGACACCTCGAAATAATACTGAACAAACTAGGTTTCTCGCTTGGTTATTTGAGTACTCAAACTCCAAGCAAGATTAAAACCTGTGTGCAACAAAGATCTAGCGATATAGCGGCTCAGGAGGATCTGGCCCCCTCAGAGCTTGCAAGGTGGCTCCAGGACTTGCAGCAAGCAAAATGCACTTTAGAAGGGAATTATATCTGGATATAGTGGGGAGCCCTCGGTTGAGACGGCAGTACACCCTTTTTTGCTTCAGCCTTATTCCTTCAGCAGTGATAGAGGGCAGGTATGCAAAAGTCCCCTACCAAGATCGAAAATGTCTTTGCTCACTGCTAGAAGTAGAGTCCATGGAGCACCAACTATTTAACTGTCCCTATTATGCTCATTTGAGGACGACTTGGCTGAACCCCCTGTTGGAGGGCAGGAGACTTACCCAGCAGCAATCTCTAATGTATCTAGCCAGTTTGTCAAAACCTAGCGATATTATATCCCTGGCAACATTCCTCATACTAATAACCAAAAAGAGAGAGAGGATTAGGTCTCAGTTACAAGCAAGGCAGTTAGTATAGTGCAGTGAGCTGGGGTTAAAACTAACCCAGTGATGGCCACTATAAATAAATAAATTTACCCTCTAAAAATGAGCAATAAATTGATTTTATATGTTAATATATATAACTATGTAAGAACTATTTTAACTGTCAGATTCTTTTTGTATTGTATTTTGACTGTTGTTACTTTTGGGAGTTGTTGATCAACTGTACTTTTTTTGTTTTAAAAGGCCATGGCGAAAGCCCGAGCCAATAAAGCAAAGTAAGTAATCCAATTCACCCGATTTTCATTAGGATCGAATTAATCCAATCCACCTGATTTTCCCGATCCACCCAATTTTAATTGAATCTGATTAATTCAGGGGTGCAC
>QEPC01008313.1:3613020-3624480 GCA_003113815.1 Sphenodon punctatus
AAATTATATTTAGATGAAACATGGAGGTATTGTACCTGCAATGGAAATCATTATGTGTACCAAATTTCAGAAAAATTGGATAAAGGAGTCTGATTTTTATAAGCAGTTGAATTATGTTATTTTGCAAAGATCTGCATATACATTATTGGGTATTTTCAGACATTACGAGATCACAGTGAACCACGGTGAATACCCACCTGTGGTCACTGTGACTCGCACGTCTGTTTGGCGGCCGCCAGATGTTCACCACGCTCAATCCCCACATGGGGTCATTTTCAACCACGCTTCCCGGGCTAGCCGCACCAATTCCCCGGGAAGCGTGGTGAAAATGAATCCCGGCGGGGATCAAAGAAAAGTAACATCTGGTAGGTCACCACGGCCTGGACTCACCGACGGGAGTCCGGGCCGTGGCAAATTCAGCCAGACGCTGCGGCGACATTGGCCCCGCTGCCTGCCCATCTCCCCAGAGGGCGGGTGGCGGGGAGTGTGGAGGGGGCGAGGCTGTGCGGCCTCACGTTGCACTGTGAGGCCCCGCTCCCTCCCCGATTCCCCGCTGGGATCCCCCGGCATGTCTGGTACGGCGTGACGGGTTCATCCCGGCAGGGGATCAATAGATTGATTTCGTGACAGGGCCAACTGGCCCCGTCACATCTGAAAACACCCATTGTCAGTAACGTCTTTGTATTCCATCTAATGTGGATGAAACTTGGCAAGTTTATATTCCTCCCTGTATTTACTATCTATGCCAACTTTCAGAAGGAGTAGATAAAGGGTCCTGGTGGTATAAGCAATTAACTTATAAATGTATGTCTGATAGTAACATCTTTGTAGTCAAAGCACTGTACATGAAATTGGTCAGGACTGTAGCTCACACCTTCAGGATCAACTCTGCCAAATATCAGAAAGATGTGATAATGGGTCCCAATTTTATAAGCTTGCACAGCATATGCAGAGAAGGAGCCTATGCCAGGGATTCTCTTACGTGTCACTGTGGTATAAGATCAGTTTGTGATGCCAATTGGCCAGAAGAAATGTCAACCAAATATCCTCATTCTGTGCTGTGACCATTCCAGCTTCTCTCCCCCACTTGTTACTGGGAAGTTGAAAGCATCGGTTTAGGAAAGAGCCAATAGAGATTCTCTGATGTCCCCTGTCACAGTGCTACAGGATGCGATTGTGATAATTGGCCAGCCTGGAGGTGTAAACCATGTCTCCTGATTGCTGGGATGCTATCCCTAAAGTCCCAGTTATGTCCTTTCTATGCCCACCTCAGGGCTGCCCCCTATGCCTGCCTCGAAGCCACCTGTAAGGCTGGAAGCATGCAGTAATTGGCCAGTGAATGTGTCCGTCAGTCTGTTGGGTTGTTCCCCATCCTCCCTCCTACAGCCTCCCTCCTCCTGCCATGCCAGGTGTCGGCCTCTGACTGGCACTGCATGCGCTGCTATTTATCTGAATAATGGTCTTCAAGGGGACAATTTCAATTGCTTATAAAATTGGGTCCCTTTATCAAATTGTCCTGTAGCTTGGAATTGATGACAGGGAAGGTGTGGGATACATTCCTGCCAAATGTCTTGTAATACAGCCAGAAATGCATTTTCAAGTTAATGGCTTTTAACATCAGGACCCTTTATCCAATTTTTCTGAAATTTGGCAGGATTGGTAATTTTGGGAAACGACATCATATTTCCAGGTTTCATGCAAATTGGATGGAAGATAAAGACGTAGTCAGGAATGTGTATGCAGCTTTTCTTAAAATCACAACATTCAATTGCTTATACAATCATTTCCCTTTATCCACATCTTTCAAAATTTGGTACACATAGTGCCCTCCATTGGGGGTACAATCTCCCCCCGTTTCATCAGAATTGAATAAGACACAAAAAAGTTATAGCCAGAAATACGTTTTTCAGTGTTTTCCCATTATTTATTTATTTTATTTAAAAATATATTTTTCATTTTTGTTATAATAATGAAAACAAATTGCACACCCCTAGTTTACAGTAGAGCTGCTCTGCAGAGCAAAGCTGTCATGCAGGCGTCTATCTCCATGATGGCATGATTTTCTTTCGTTCTCATAGTCTAGGCTTATGGTGCACATAATTCACTTGCTCCATGTGTCACTCTCCAGCAATCTACTGGGATCCCTCCTGCTAGCTTCGGCAACACTGCAGGCCACGGGCTCCCAGCTCTAGGGCACCTCAGTGACTGGTTTCAGGAGTGGAGAGGAGCACGCCCCTTTCAAGAAATCCTTTGCTGATATACTGGAAAAGCTTTCCTAGCCTCTATCCTCCCTGGAGATCCTGCCTGGGGCACCAGTCCCATTCTCCTCCTCCTCAGACGTGATCTCTGAAAGGCTGGTTTAATGAATACATTAAACAGCACGTCCCAATACAGATCCCTGGGGCGCACTACTTTTTACATCTCTCCATTGTGAAAACTGACCATTCAGTCCTACTCTTTGCTTTCTATCCTTTAACCAGTTACCGATCCATAGTAAGACACTACCTCCTATCTTATAACTTTTTAATTTTCTCAATAGTCTTTTATGTGGGTCCTTATCAAATGCTCCCTGGAAATCCAGGTACACTGTAACTACCGAGTCTCCCTCGTCCACATGCTTATTTACACTCTCAAAGAATTCCAACAGATTAGTGAGGCATGTCTTACCTTTGCCAAATCCATGCTGACTCTTCCCCCATTAAGCCATGTTTATCAACATACCCAGCGATTCTGTTCTTAATGATAGTTTCCACCATTTTGCCCAGCACAGACGTCAAGCTTACTGGTCTGTAGTTTCCAGGATCGCTTCTGGATCCCTTCTTAAATATCAGGGTTACATTTGCCACCCTCCAGTCCTCGGGTACAGTGGTAGATTTTAGCGATAGGTTACAAATTACTAACTGTAGGTCTGCAATTTCATATTTGAGTTGCTTCAGAACTCTGGGGTGAATTCCATCTGGACTTGGTGATTTGTTAGTATTTAGTTTGTCAGTTTGCTCTAGGACCTCCTCCAGAGTCACGTAGATTTGTGACAACTCTTCCAATTCATCACCTACAAAGTAAGGTTCTGGCGTGGCAACCTACCAGTAGATCGTGATCTACCTCTTGGCTACCCATGTTGTAGTATTATGAAAGTTTAAAATTACATATGTTGTATTAACAATAGACTACATTATTATTTTACCTCCAAAAAATAGCAACCTAATGGGATAGCCCTCACACTGAAACATATTGGGTTTTTCCAGACATGATGAAAAATGTGCAGAACCTATGAAAAACCTAGAAACCTATGAAAAATGTGCAGAAAACCTAGACGTGTTGAGATGAAAATCCATGACTCTATGGCCTCTGGATGTCCAAAAACTGGTAGCAGGGCATGCACGTCTCTAGACATGCTAGCATCCACAAATGTGTGTTGTCCAAAATGACCATGATTTCTGAGCCTCCAAACTGTGTTAATCAGGCATATTTGCAAAACCAGACATAATGACCAAATACCTGTTCAAAGCTGAGACGAGTAGCTAGGGTTATGTTTGGTAATGCCTGTAGCCACCCACGTCTAACTCCTTCTAGCTCAGCTTTTCCCATTTTGCAGTGACCTCTCAAATCCATTGTGTAGCTCTCCTGTAGGCTGAATTCCTCTGGGTGACCTGCTTCACCTACTACAGTTCATACCACACCGGCCTCCTGTTCTACGTTCTCTTCTATTTCTCTGATTTTCTAAGGGAACAAAGAGCAAAAGCAAACAGACTGAGGCAAGAGAAGAAGCAGTTGCATGCAACCAAATTAATGAAGTCTTGTTTCTTTACTTGGGAGGAGAGAAGAGAGAGACTGGGTGATTTTAGACAGACGTGGAGGCAACCTACTCCTGAGCACCTGCGTCCTCCCACACCCAGCTCTGTCTGGGTCAGCTTCAGATGGACCCAACAGATTCGCCAGCCTGTGTCTGCCCAGGTGGCACCCCCACCTCCCACCTCTGCACCATAGAGTTGCAGACAATCACCCGCCGCTCTAGGCTGGTGCCCACAACTCTGTGATATTACCCAGGGCAAGAGCTGGCTGGAAGTGGAGTTGCAGCATGGGACCAAACCTGGGACTCCAGCCTATCAGACAGACAGCTGCTCCACTTCAGGCTGGAGTCCCAGGTTTGGCCGGCCTGCTCTGCCTGCACATCTGGCAGGGTTGCCTTTAGCCAGATGGGCCACCCAGGGTTGAGGCAGTCAGCACTGGGGCAGCCCATCCGTCTAAAAAAACCCCAATGTATTGGATTCTAGCAGGCATGGGGTTTGAACCCAAATCTCCAAGCAGGCTCTTTGTCCCCTCAGCCAGCAGGATGACTCGGTATTCCTGCAGAACTCTCTCCCTGATTGACTGGGCCTTAACTGTCTCCTCATTGGCTGCCCTGGTCTATGTAAAGCATCCGCAGGTAGTGTCTGTACAATGCGCCAGTAAATACCAGTCTGTGGAAAGAGACCTTCCCAGCTCTCCTACATTCCCACTTCCTGGGCTCTATCAGCCTCTGGGGGCTGGACTTTGGCACACCCTGGACCAGACCAGGCTGGGCTCTGACAGGGAGCAATGCTCAGTGGAAGTCAATGGAAATTTTCATTTACAAAAGTAACCATTTATCCACACCTGGTGCACCTATTGTTACAAAATTGGGGGGCTCTACTTCGGGAGGGTCCCCAACCATCTGCAAATGTGGTTGAAACCATGTAGAGGGATTAAATGGTGTGGAACAACGGATGTCTTTAGAGGGACCTGGGGTGACCAACCCCACGCCCCCTCCGTTCAGCCCGGCCTGCGTCAGGTTTATACGGACCTGGCAGCTGCCGTGGCCCACAATCCTCCTGCACAGCGCCCCTCTCCCCCACACCTGCAGCTCTATGGCGTTGCCTGGGGCAACCCTGGGCAGGAGCAGGGCTGCAGTGGCCATCTGCGAGTAGATGAATCACTGCTCCACATTTGGCCAGTGCCTGGGTTTTTTTTTTTTATTTATTTAAAATTTATATCCCGCCCCTCCTGCCCATAGGGCAGCCTGGGGCAGTGAACAACAATCATTGCAGGAGGGGGCGGGATATAAATCTGTAAAATAAATAAATAAATAAATAAAACAATTTTTAAAAAATTAAACAATTTAAAAATACAATATGTGGGGAAACCCCCCAGCCTTACCCCTCGCCAAAAGCCTGATGGAACAGCCAGGTCTTACATACATGCTGAAATAGCAGAAGAGTGGAGCCAACCGAGCCTCCTCCGGGAGCAAATTTCACAGTACAGGGAATCTAGATCTAACATCGGTGGCCACCCGTCTCGCCCGGGGAACCTCCAAAAAGGCTCCCACGGACGATCTCAGGGGTCGCACGGGCACATGGGGAGTGAGGTGATCCCGCAGATAAGCAGGGCCCAGGCCGTGAAGGGCTTTAAAGGTTAAAACCAGCACCTTGAACCTGGCCCAGTGCTTTATAGGCAGCCAGTGCAGAGTCCGGAGCACTGGTGTCATGTGCTCCCTGCGACGTGCCCCCGTAAGGAGATGGGCCGCGGCATTCTGCACCAGCTGCAGCCTCCGGACCAGCTTCTTGGGCAGCCCCACGTAGAGCGGGTTTGCGTGGTCCGCTCTGCTGGCAGTGTTCTGGGATGTTCCAGAGCTCTGCTAGTTGGACTAGAGTGGAGCAGGCACTGCCTGCACATCTAGCAGCCTGCCTTTGGGCAGATGGGCTGCCCGGGTGTGAGGCGGAGCAGAGTCGTGTGGGCCATACATGTAAAAGCACCTCACATGTCAATGAGATTTTTCATTTACCAAAGGGACCCTATCTCCCCTCTAGATGCACCTGTTGTTATGAAATTTTGTGACCATACATACTTTTGGGCCTTCTGCCAAACATGACTGAAATTGGCCCATGGGGTCACAAGTTATTAAGAAGACAGACCTGTGGATGGATAGGATGATCCCATAAGCATTCGTTTCTTGTCACAGGAAAGCAGGCTAGAAATGAGAAAAGAATTCTCTATTTCATTCCCAAGGCTGTAAACCCTGGTTCAACTGAGCACCACACATACTTATGGGTGAGAGAGCACGGACAGCTGTAGAATATTAGGCCACTTTTATACGAGGTGCTGAAAAGCACCTCCTGAGTCCCGCGTTGAGAGAAAACCCGCGCGGCGAGTGTTTACATGCGCCGCTGCTGCCAACGGGGAGCACATCACTTCCAGCAGCGTGGGGAGCATGTAAACACTCCCCACGTGGGTTTTCTTTCAACGCGGGGACTCAGGAGGTGCTTTTCAGTGCCTCGTTTAAAAGTGACCTTAATGAGAAGATTGCAGAATCATAGGGCGCTTTCTCACGTTACCGGGGAGGGACTTCCACAATTGCAATTTCCACTCTGTTCTTGTGGGAATTAGTGCACATGGAGATGTGCTATTCTGCTTTTATGCCACAAAAACACCCATCCTTGTAAGAGCTACATTTTGAGACTGGGTCATGCGCAAGTGTTCTTGCCGCATAAAAGTGGAATAGCACATTCTCATGTGTGCTAATTCCCATGAGAACAGAGCCACGATTACAATAGCGGACGTCCCACCCTCACTGCACAATAACGTAAGCCCATAGACCTTTAGGGTTGGAAAAATACTCAAGGGTCATCTAGTACAACTCCTTGCTCCTAGGTAGGGTATCCTCCACTGCCTACGGCATTACAGACAGATGCTCATCCATCTGGATTTTGAAAACATCCAAGGAACAAGATTCGTCAGCCCTCCTGGGCAACTTATTCCATTGCCCAAGAAGTGCCTCCGTCTCCTGTCTGAGCAAGCAGGGCTAGAGCTGTGCTTACAAGTTAACTAATTAATTAATCAACTTAGCTAATGACATTACCAAGGAGGATATTCTGTATCAGGTTTGTAAGCGGGTTAGTCTCTATGTAATGAATACTGTGTGCCCTTGCCCACTATGGCTATGAATGTAGGTCAAAGCACTGTCAGGTGTGAGGCTGTGCATTAGAAGTCCCTAGTGCAACTATTTGCCTGTCTCCCATTTCCTCAGCTGCTTTCATAGCTAGTGTCATTACTTGTTGCAGTGGTTTCCACCAAGATAGGCAAAGCTGCCACTCAAATGTTCCAGTCCCTGTAGAGTTTCATCCCTCCCAACAGTCCCTCTTTGGTACTAAATTCTACTGTCTGTCTTTCAGGAAGCCATAGTCCCTCTCAGCAGGCAGAGAGAAAAAGGCCAATATCCAAGCCTTGGGCACCTCTTTCCTGGTTGCCTCCCTGGAAAAGCACTAGAGAGGGCAATGCGGAGACGATGGAATGACAAAGCCAATTGGAATGAGAAGCAGGAGAATTAGAACAGAAGAAGTGCCATACTGGGTTGGACCAACGGTCCATCTACCCCAGCATCCCGTCTCCGACAGTGGCCAACTTTGGTAGCTCAAGAGAAGTACATTGACGGGTCATGGAGGGGTGATGCATTTCCTGACAACTGCTCCCAACTACCAGTAGCCAGAGTTTTAAGCCCCAGCTAGTAAACATTATGGCTCTATCCTCCAAGAATTTATCTAATTTTTGCTTGAAGCTAGTTATGCTGCTGGCTTTCACAGCCACCTCTGGCAACGAGTTTCACAACTGTATTGTCCGCTGTGTGGCAAAACTCCTTCCTTTTGTTTGCTTTAAATCTGCTGCCATTTAATTTCAGAGAGTCTCCCCTTGTTCCCTTATTGTGAGAAAGGGCAAATAGTTCCCTATTAACTTTCTCCATGCTACTCATGATTTCATGAACTTCTATCGTACCTCCCCTTAATCAGCTCTTCTCCAAGCTAACCAGCCCCAATCTGTTGAGCCTCTCCTCATATGGAATTTGACCGACCCATCCCTTCTAACATCCTTGTTCCCCTTCTCGGAATCTTTTCCAGTGATATCTCTCTTGAGATAGGGTGACCAGAACTGCGCACAATATTCAAGGTGGAGTCGCATCAAAGATTGAAACAGCGGTATTGAGATATTTTCCCTTTTATTTTCTATTCCTTTTGCAATAATGCCTAGCATTTGGTTTGCCTTTTTGACTGCTGCTGCACACTGAGCGGATCTCATCAAGGAGCTATCCACAATGGGTAATATCAGACGTTATGAGACAACGGTCAACCACAGTGAAACCCCTGTGGTGACCAAAAGTCCCGTAACATCTGAAGGTTTCCTGCCAGAAGTTCACCACAGTGAACCTCCAGCGGGAATCCTTTTGACCATGATTCTGGACCTCCAGCCGCCTGGAGGTCCAGAATCATGGTTAGCTGGACCACGGTCCGGATTAGGCCAAAAGTAACTTCTGTTACCTTGGCCAATTCCGGATCATGGCCCAGACCGCAGGATGGATCGGTCTGCCTGTCTGTCTCCTGGAGGGCGGGTGGCCGGGGGAGCGCGGGGGGTTGAGCTGTGCAGTCCGACGTCACGCCGCACAGCCCCGTCCCCTCCCTGATCCCCTGTAGGAATCTGCTGGCATGTCTGATGGATGGCTGGGCAGATTCCTGTCCAGGATCCGAAACAGATCCCAGACCATGGTTCAGTGTGCCGGGCCAAAGAGCCCGTCACGTCTTAAATTACCCAATGGCTCCAGAATCCATTTCCTGAGCGGTTACACCCAGATCAGAACCTAGAATCACTATATGTAAAGTGAGGATTATTTGTCCCTGTGGGCATCACCTTGCACTTATCAACACTGAATTTCCTTTGCCATTTTATTGCCCATTCATCTAGTCATGAAAGATCCCTCTGTGGTTCCTCACAATCTGCCTGGGTCTTAACTAGATTGAATAATTTGGTGTCATCTGCAAATGTAGCTACCTCACTCTTTAACCTCTTTTCCAGATCATTAATGAATGTTGTTGTTGTCCCAATACTGACCCCTGAGACACCCCCACTGTCTCCAAGCTGAAAATGATCATTTATTCCAACCCCTTTTTATGCACTTGGACTGTTGTGAGGTGTGCGCGTGTGAGTGGAAGGAGCTCATTCACTGATGGGTGGAGCTTATTGGCTGAGGGAGTGAGGGTTGCCTCGTCTTGGCTGCTTGAAATATTGGGAGATATGGCGTTTATGCTCTAACTAGCAACGTACCCATGAAATTTCATGAGCAGGAAGGCACTGAGCCTGGCCAGAGATATTGCCTCTTTCCCCAGGTACTCCCCCTGTCAGGCCATTATTGCCTCCTCCTGCTGGCCGGGCACCACCCCCATCAAGCCACTGCTGTCCCCGTCTGCCCCAGATGCCCTCCCTGGGTGCAGCCACATGACCTGGGGTGGGTTCGATCCCCCCGACACCCCTTGACGGGCAAGCGCAGCCACCACCCCTTGGGCCAGTGGAGAGAGCTGGCCGCATGGTCTGCCCCCCTCCAATCCATCTGCCCAACAGCTGATCGAGGGGCCCAGAGGAGTGTACACCCTCCTCCCAGGCCCCCCTCCCCTGCGATCAGTTCGGCGGTGGGGGAGAGGGGGTGTGCTCATCCCGCAGGCCCCCCTCCCCCAGGATCAGCTGTTAGGTGGGTGGGAGGCAGAGCAATAACTAGCCTATGGCCAAGGTGATGGTGGCCACAGGTGCATTTACAGGAGGGGAGCCAGCCACCCATGCCCCAGGGCATCTGAATCATCAGCTGTGTGTCTGTCGCGCCGCAGCTGCCTGCTGCAGACTCCCTTCACTGCTGCTTCTGCCAGCCTGTGCTAAGCAGGAGTGCTTGGCCAGTACTAATGGCAGGGAGGTGGATCTGCCCCTTGCAGGAAGACCCCAAACCCACCCATTCGTACTGGCTAAGCACTAAAGGAGTCTGGGGCAGGCAGCCACGGCGCAACAAGCCACTGTGAACTGTGTCGACTGTGTTATCAACAACCGTTTAACCAATACTTCTTCTTCCTCTCCCAGCTAATTTGCATGCTTGTTGTCTATTGGCTGAAAGGTTTCTTCAGGACGTTCCCACTTAATGCTGGCCCCAGACACCCTTGTCAGGCCACTATAAGATGGGTTGATTATGATACCAGGAGTGGCTGAACTACTAAGCCCCATTCTCTCCCAGCTTACTTTCATATTTGGAGAACATGCTGAGACTCCATCTATGTAGACTGTGACAGCAGTAGCTCCTGAACCAATCATACTTCATATTATCTGAACTCATTGACATACAATTAGTGATAAAAATGTAGACTCTATATGTAAACTAGTGACCTACATCCAAAGATTTCGCAGTGTATTTTTAAGCAGTATATGAAATCTGAAGGGGAAAAAAACTGTAATAGGGAGTGGAAAACAACAATTAAAGGACAAATTTGCACCCACATACGTACCTGATAAAACTTGTAACTCAAATGTGACTTTCCCCTTCCCTCACAGCACTTAAAATGATTCTGAACATCCTCCTTCCCTCAAAACAGGTGGAATGATTCTGAACATTCTGTGACAACACAGCAACTTGAGCAATCTGTCACATTAAGCGGATGTTTTTCGTCTATTTCATTTACCAGTCCGGAAGCTAAGGAAATGGGGTGAGTGATTGAGAAGCACAAGATGGGGCTTGCAGCTGCTGTTTCGCAACTCATCCTAAGCAGTCGTCTTGTAGCTTAGCAAAGGCTGCTGCCTGGGAAGTCTTATGGATCTGGGTTCAAGGCCTGCAAGCCCTGTTGGGACCAAACAGAACCACAGGGAAAATACCAGGGTCAGAAAATCTCTCATAGGTAGATAGATAGATGTTTGCTTGTCAATGAACTTGGCCTCCTTGGGGAAAAAAAATGTACATGGAGAAGGGAGTGATCACTAGGCAGAGAAAGAGATTGTGAACAGAGGGGAGTTGGGGATGAGAGATATTGGGGCCAGAGAGGGTGAGCTCTGGCTGACTATTTCTAACTAACCTGCATAACCAGGGCAACAGTTTTGTCACAGAGATAAGAGGGGTGATGGAAATCATGAATTTGTGTAAATTCCTGTGAATTTTCAAGGATTACCAACCTGGCTGTAATTGCTTCTTAGTGCTTGACAGCAGCACCAAGAGCTTGCTGTCACCTTGCAAAGAGGTCACGGGAGATGATAGAGATGGAATTGAGGTGGATGAATGCCTCACAATGTGCTACGTCCTGTTTTGGAACGGCAGAAGCCTCTTCCTGAGAGCATACCAACTGTTTGGCGCTCTAAAGTGGCAGTTAAACTTGTCAGCAATCAAAACAGAACTCTTCATATCACTGAGAATGGCAGCATGGATCATCAAATTAAAAAGAAATAATTTTATAGTAGAAACCACCTTAAATTCAGAGCTCTGAAATCCTGATTCTCTCTTATGCTGCACACATTTTACATTATTATTATTATTATTATTATTATTATTATTATTAAACATTTATAAAGCGCCAGTAACAACCTGGCGCTGTACCTGTCTCTTATACACATCTAGATGTGTATGGGCAGCCTCACGTAGAGCGGGTTTGCGTGGTC
>QEPC01008313.1:3624580-3647938 GCA_003113815.1 Sphenodon punctatus
GAGGAGGTGAGGGAGGTATAGGGAGGCATCATAGGTATTACCTGTTCAGTATCGGGGGGAGTCCAGGCCTGCAGGTGTCGTGTGCGTGCTGTCAGGGGGGTGGCATCTCCCACAACTCTCAAACACACTGTGTTACTGGGTGTTTTTACACACACATTTCTCCTGCATGTTTGCTGATACATCCTGAACTTTCTGTGTCTCTAAATCACTCATCCGGCTCTTTGAACTTCTGCGTAGAACTTCTCCCAGAACTTTTGTGTGTAAAAGCTTCTCCTGGTAAATTGCTTTGCTCCAGGCAGCTGTGGTCACTTGGTTTCCATGGCAGCCCCTCACCTCTACAGCTGCGGTTACTTTGGGCTGCCTCAGGGCAGTGTGTGTGTGTGAAGAATGCATCCAGGAACTGCAGCATATGTGTGAAGAATGCATCCGGAACTTACTTGTGGACTTGTAAAACCAGAAGATTGAAAAATCCGGAACTTTAAGGTGTGTGTAAAAATGCCCAGTGTTACAGTAGAACTCCCCTCCTAGTCTGGCATGTCCCATAAGGTGTCCAATAAGGGGCTTCCTACTATGTCACTTAGATTCTCTTGTGTCAAATAGGGAATTAGCTCTCTTTGGATCGGGGGACCCACACACCCTGGTTTGCAGATACGAGAGAGATTCAGATAGATGGGATCTTAATCCTAGTTATAGATTTATTTAGTTGTTCACACATTTATAAAACCCAGTCTGTAATGATCCAGCAGCAGTTACCTAGCTATACAATATCCCACACCCAAAGTCAGTCTTACATGTCTTGAAAGTTCAAAACAGTGGATGTCATCTGTCACGAGCAGGAGATAGATGATGGCCTGGTCTGGTCAAGCTGAAGGACCCCCTACGGAGGGGTCCCAGAAAGGGTCAACAGACACCAGGTTAGATGCCAAGCGCTGAGACGATGTTCTGGTCTTTGCTGCAGTCTTTTAGAGTGTTTGGGGGAGAAGTTCTTATATTCCAAGGTGCTTGATTGTGCAATGTGCTTGTTGGTATTCATCTTCCGGGGTCTGGCTGTCATCTCCCTTTCCCATCCATCTGGAGCCTGGGTGCTAATGGTCATATTAGCAGTTTATTTGTTAGTCAGGGTGGGCACTTGATAACAGGACATCTTTTCCCCTCCCTTCAGGTAGGGAGCAGATATGCTGATGTGTACACCTTTGCTGTTTACTGCAGTTGACCATCTGATTGTCTACCAGGTCTTTATCTTACGTCTTTGCTCCAGCACCGAAAGCCTGTTTATAGTTAAAAGCAGAATACCAATGCTATCTGTTCTGGTGCAAAAGGGTGATGGTGGCTTGAATGGCTGCTGTTTGTCAGTCGGCATTTCCCTGGGCAGGAACATCTCCTCCTTCCCCTCCGGGCATGGAAAAGATATACCTGCTGAGATGTCTCCTAGGTTGTTGCAGCTGGCCACTGGGTGCTTTCTGTTACGCAAGTTGTATACAAGCACCCTCTTTTCAAGTGCCTTTGTTTAACCCTTCTCAGTTCTTTGTTCCAGGCTGGGTGCAGTTAGTCACAGATCTTGCAAGACATGGTGGTATGTGGGGACTTTCTGAGTCTGTGTAAGTCATGCGAGATTATTCCCCCCACGTAGCCTATCTGCTTACTGGATCAGTACGTGTGTTCAAAGCTTTTGGTACAATAGTTACATAAAAAGGAGACTATTGAATGAATATGATTATTTCATAACACTTGCATGTAGGGGTTGCACTTGCTGCCTCTCTGGGTTGTGGCTGCCCAGAGGCTCTGAGGGAAACCCAGATTTCTACAGGTCAGCCAGGAAAAACTGAAGCTTCCAAGGGAAGCCATGTCAGACTTTTCTGCCCCCTTTTGGGTGTGGGCCCCACCCACTTGAAGCATCATGACTAAGGTTGGAGGGGGGGCACATCAGAAAATGATGAGACAGACCCTTCATAAAGTATAAGTATACTTCATAAAGTATGACGGGCCTGTCACGTCATTTTCTGATGTTATGCAAGGCACGAGCAGGCTGCATTAAATCATGCTTTATTTATTAACAAACACTATCCTGTATTGTCTGGGACCTTGGTACTGCCCCTGGAGAGACCGGAGTCTGCCCCCTGCTGGCTCTTTATGGTGCGTTGCCCCACTGGGTTCCTAGCTGCAACTTGATCCCCTCCACCCAGTTCCATTCATCATGTTATGCTTGGCTCTGGCTCTGCCCCCTCCCGATGAAAGCCTGGAGGCAAGTTTGGCAACCCCTAGCTCTGGCATACTGTCTGCTGATGTAATGAGAACTACGTTTTTTAATGACCTTTCTGTGACTTTCCATTACTTCCTGCCCCTCTGCCATAAGAGTCCCTAAAAATCCCTGTGACTAAATCCTAGCCCTAGACATGACTCATGTATTCCCTCTTCCTGCAGCTTTGATTCTATGGCTGCTCTTTTGCAATTGAGAGTCCCACATCCTCTCCAGCAACCTGCAGGATGGCAGGGAAGGGTCAGTGCTCAGCATGATGAAGCACAGCCTATACCTCACTGGGCATTTTTACACACACCTTAAAGTGCTAGTCTTTCAATCTTCTGTGTTTACAAGTCCACAAGTAAGTTCCAGATGCATTCTTCTCACACACGCTGCCCTGAGGCAACCTAAAGTAGCCGCAGCTGTAGCTGTGACAGGTTGCCATGGAAACCAAGTGACCACAGCTGCCTGGAGCAAAGCTGTTTACCGGGAGAAGTTCTATCCAGAAGTTCAAAGAGGCAGATGTTTAAGATCTGGGTGAGTGATTTAGACACACAGAAAGTTCAGGATGTAACAGCAAACATGCAGGAGAAATGTGTGTCTAAAAACACCCAGTGTTTCCCTCACCACCAGGCTCCTAATTCCTCCAGTGCAGGGGCTCCGAGTGCATGGATCGGTCATCCAGACAGATAGGTAAGCAAAAGGTCCGGTCAGGGGCAAGCCAGGTCACGAGCCAATAGCGTGCAAAGCAGCTAGCGGAGTCAAGCTACAAATCATGGCCTGAGGTCGCACTGGGTTGAAGAGCCAGGAAATAAAGGAGCTAGTGTGTCAACATGGCAGTGAGTACATAGTAGAGACAGACAAAGAATGAGACTGGCAAAACCAGAGCCTAGAACAGCGTCACGGTCAAAAACCACCTGCTGATACAGNTGTTTAAGATCTGGGTGAGTGATTTAGACACACAGAAAGTTCAGGATGTAACAGCAAACATGCAGGAGAAATGTGTGTCTAAAAACACCCAGTGTTACGTGCTGTGCATCAGGCTTTCAAAAAGCTTGGAGACAAGGTACTCAGGCCGTGAGTCCATTCTTTATTACAGGGAGAAAAACGGTTACACAAAAGGGCTCCTGTCTCAGGCTCCCCCTGTGTGCGCTCTGTATGATGTAAACTTAGAGACAGTATCACAATATATACCCACATTTTGTAGCTGGGCCCCAGATTTTTGCCGCATCCCCATGTACATTCCCAAAGGAAGTAGGAAGCGTCCTGAAGTCAAGGAGGAAAAAAAGGTTTCCATTAAATGTAGGCCTATTGAGAGAAATGCTGCCGTGCAGAACATTGTAGTACCTGGGGGTCCTCTGCCTCCCATCCCTCTGTCAGGAGTTTTGAAATTCATTTCTTGAGATCATACTGGTGCTTTAGTTATACATATGCTGCTTGCAATTATTATTTTACTCGTCATATTTTCCCTTAGTGGTGGTAGTAGTAGTAGTAAGTCCTATTTGAATGTATTGTTATGGATCCCCCTGGGAATGTCACTCCCTGTTGGGATTCATCGCCCTGGAATGTAACTCATCGTACAGGGCCATCAGCCACACCTGAGCCCACGTGCAAGCCTCTTGTCTTAAGGTACATACTGGACCAAGTACTGGGTGGGACAGCTTTTCAGTTTGGAGAGAGTGCAGAGCACAGCCTAGAAGGAGGCTACACTAGTTTGGGGAGCAGGCGGCTGCAGAGAGACAGACAGTCTTCTGGGGAACCCCTGGAGTGCTGGACCTGGAGGTTTCATTGCGACACGACTGGAGGAGCAGCCCCAGCCATTTCTCTCAATTTGTACCTTTGTAAATAAATGGACTTTTATACCACACGCAGTAAGTCTCCAGTTTCTCTCGCCCATCCCGCCAAAAGGGACAGTGACCGAGAAAGGCTGCCCTGGAACTTCCTACCGCTTGGGGAAGTAGGGTGAGCAACACTGGTGTCAGAAGTGGGATCGTGTGTCCCTCAGAGAGAAAACTGTGAGCCTGTGTTCTAGTTGAACCAGGATGGAGGGGATAGCAGCATCAATTGCAGAGCTCAGGGAGAGCATGAGGGTGTCTCAGCAGTAGCTCAAGGAGGACCTGGAAGCATTTCAGTGGCAGACAACCCGGCAGTCAAGAGCATGAAGACATCTCAGCGGCAGTTCAAAGAAAGCATGGAAGTGTCTTGGCAGCGACAACCCAGGAGCTCAAGGTGATTATAGAGGCATCCCAGCAGAAGATGGGGGCTTCTTGTGAGGAAACAATTGCCTTGCTGGGGCCAAAGCAGTAAAGTGGAACCCCAGCCACAGAGTATCCAGTTGGAACTAGAGGAGGAAGTAAGCAGCTACACACCTGCCTTGGAAACTGAGGCACTTCAGACAGCAGCTGAAACCCAGGAGGCTGTGGCTGCCTCAGAGCTCTGCAGCAGTGGAGAGCAGGAGAAACTGCAGGCTGACTTCAAGGAGCCTGAAGGCTACATGGCAAAGAGTTGGCAGGAGGAGAGACCTGAACTGGAAAGGAGTGTCCTAGAGGGAGACCAGGATCAGACTGGGACTATGGGTAAAAGAGGCCATTATGCCAGTGTGGTATAATGGCTACATGCGCAGTATTTGAACTGGGAGCTATGGGGAGACCCCGGTTCTAGCCTCGTCTTAGCCAGAAACTCACTGGGTGACCTTGGGCGTGTCACATTTATTCTCTCAGCCTAACCTACCTCACAGGGTGGTTGTTAGGATTAAAAAGTAGTTAGCTCTATGTAAAACACTCCAAGTGCCATGGCAGGGAGGTGTTATATAAAAATAAAGATTATTAAGAACCCCTTTTACCCTGGATGCACCCCGTAGAGACTTTGCTGGGAGGGATCAGGCACCCCGAGCTGGACGAATCGTAAGACTCACTGTGTTTCAGGAGAAGGTTGTCTGGGAAGCTGACTTGGCCCAGTTTGGAATCTTCCATGTAGCTGACTGGGGAGATGGAGAGAAAAGGACATCACTGGCCCCTAGCCTGTGTGGATGAGCCCAGATGTTGCTGAAAAGCATACCCCCTGATAAGAGAGAGTGTTGTGCAGACGTGCCACTTCCGGAGCAAGCCACAGACCTGAGGAGACTGAGGTGGCTTGCTGACCCTGATGCCAGTGAGGAGATGCAGGAGACCAGTGACAAAAAGCAGTTCCTTGATGAAGAATGGGACTTGGACTTTGGAGTGGAAGCTGTAGTGTACTGAGAAGGTCCGGGGTGCTACTGCAGGCTGTGAAGATTGCCTGTGGGCTTTGAGGAAGGGTTTGGGAGATCAGTGTTACCTGGCGTTGACCGAGATGAAAGGGCACCTGTGGGTGCTCTGGTTTGTATTTTGAGACCCCATTCATACTGGACAGTGAGGCAAACGCTTGCAGTGTGGGAAGTTTCCTATATGGGGATAACGTTTCCTGTATTAGGAGATAGTCATTGTTAAGGAACTGTACTGGTGATTATTGTTAATGTGGTGCATGGAACCAGCTGGGTCCGGAAGAGAAATCAACGTCTGTTTGTGGAGATTGCCTATAAGGGTCTAGTAGGGGGATACATTTATTTTTGGTAATCCCTGAGTTATATGCATGAAACCTTGGGTGACAAGGTTGAGGTGGTGAAGAAACTTTTGGGGTTTTGGTGGTGAAGAAACCTTTGTTTTCTGTTCAGGCAGTGTAGATTCAACAGGTTTACCGGGGGGAGAGGAGGGGCTTGTTTCAGCTTTACTCCTGATGCTTTGGAGATTGAGGGCAGGGGTACAGCTGAAATGGATAGCCAAAAAAATATCCTCAGCCAATATACAGTATTCCAGGTAGCCTGGCAGTTATTCAGGAAGAGGGCCTGCAACATTCATTTTTCATAAGTGTTCCTTAAAAATTTGCATAGGTGGGAGCCCTATTTCGGAATGATCTGGTAACGATGGAGGTTAACCACTAGCCGGAATACCGGATATTGCTGTTTACCACATTACCAAACTAGTTTGGACAGACGGTGGGAGTAAAAAGTCAAACAGTCATTTGGTAAACTGTTGGATACTAAACTGGATAGCATTTGGGGATACTGCGGCTACTACAATATCTGGCTGGCTATCGGATGGTAGTGATTACTCGTTTCAGCTCTAGGCAGGGGATGCAGCTTAGGGAGCAGAACTTCCAGGAGGTCTAGCTCAGATCATTGTGTTCAGGTTTGAGCACTGCACTTGAAGAAGAACGTTGACAAACTGAAGATTCATAGGAGACTAGAGCAACTAAGATGATCGAGGGGTTGGAAGGCAAACCATATGAGAAAAGACTGAAAGAATTAAGTATGTTTAGCCTAGAGAAAAGGCGACTGAGGGAGGAGGGCATTTATGTATGTATTTTATTCACATTTAGATGCCGCCCTTCCCATTAAGGCTCAGGGCAGCAGTTTCCAACTCTCAGAAGGGATGCCATAGAAAAGATGGTGAGCGTTTGTTTTCCACTATCACAAAAGGTAGAATAAGAGGGAGTGGGCTTTAATTGAAATTTTGGGTGATAAAAGATGTGACGCTGGCCTGCTATGGCCTGCCTGGGCCAGAGACTTACCCGGATGTTTGTTTCCAGGTTGCTAGATGTGGGTCTGCTGCTGTCCAGGCCTGGGTAAGCAGGCGGCCTGAACTGGTCCCCCGCATGATCTTGGGCTCACAGCCCGGGCCAAGGACCTCCCAGTTGGGCCAACATGAACCAGAGTGGGCCAGCAGAGACTGTTTGTGGCCCTATCCCTGCCTGGGATCTGGGGCTTCCATGGCTGCCCATGATTGGCTTCCCATCATGGTGGGGGTAGGGTGCTGGGGGCAGGGCCATCTAGCTGCACGTTTGTTTTGTTCCCCCGCTGGGGGCAGGGCAGAGGGGGATTCGCCGGCAGGCCTGGTCAGGTGCACGTGCGCTGGGGGCCTTGACCCAGCCCTGAGGGTGGTGTCCGCCCTCTTCTACACACACCGTTGGGTGGGGGAGTGGCGGTGACAGCCACATGTTTATTGTCACCCAACCAACGTGGATTTTGGCCAGACATTAGGAAAAGCTTCCTAATTGTCAGAATGGTTGGGCAATGGAATAAATTACTCTGAGAAGCTGTGGAAGCTCCTTCCTTGGATGTTTTCAAAACCTAGCTGGATGAGCATCTGGCCACAATGCTGTAGACAGAGGCTCTCCTGCCCTGGTGCAGGTGACTCAACAAGGTGACCCTCAAGGACCCTTCCAATCTTACAGTTCTGTGGTTACTGCCCCTTGACTCTGAAATTATCCATGTTACACCCCTGCCTGTAGGCCGTTGAATTCAGCCACGTGCTGTCGCAGAACAAGCGCTGGTCTGTGAAGAATATGGGAGCACTGGCTTATCTGCAATAAAGATACTGCCCTGGAAAGATGCTTAATAATGCATAATGTCTAGAAAGCATTGCCCATTCTTTGTAAATATAGGAAGAAAGTGTGACACAAGAAAGGTTTTCACCTAATTAATATAAAGTGCTTCCCAATGGAACAGCCACAGAGGAGAGTTCATCTGCCTTTACGATTTGCTGGGTGTTTTCAAACAAAATATACTGGCCAGTTTGGGCAAGATTTATATGTGACTGTAAATGTCAAGAAGAAGTATAATGCTGCTTTCCAAAGGAGAGCTGTGGGGAATCTGTTTAAGTTCCACTTAATCATCTGCCACTCAAACTCCAGAAACCAGCCAGCAAGCCTCAGCAAGAGAGAGGGGCATGCTTGCAGAAACACATCCTTCAGCTCCCTCCCCAGTTAGATGGATTCAAAGTGCCTGGTGGTACTGACTGTATGAAATAAGTATATCCAGGTGGTAGATCGCACCTAGAGTGCTGATCACAGTTAATTCTATTTATTTATTTATTTATATTTATATGCTGCCCTCTCATGCCAACGGCATCTCGGGGCAACTTCCAATATACACTAAAACACTTTAAAATCATCTTTTAAAATTACAATCTTCAACAAGTTTAAAAACTCCATTTACCCTAATTCAACCCCCCCCCTCTCATTCAGGCAAGGTGGGCAGGAGGTGAACACAGGGCCAGACTTAGGGGCAGGTGACCCTGGTGACTGCCTGGGGATGATGGGGCTTGGGGGGGCGTGCCGGGCTCGGGGTGCACCTGTCACGGGCTATGCAGGGGTGCCGAAGATGCTTCTCGCCTAGGATGCCATTTGGTCTAGGGCCAGCCCTGGGTGGACACTAAGCAAACATGCAATAGATGCTGCACTCCACAAATCACTTATTCTGAAGTAGCTCCACTGAAGCCCTCTCTCTTACCCTAAGCCTTATCGGCTTCATTGAAGCTACTCTGGAGCCAGTGATTTGTGAATCTCAACCAGTATGTTTGCTTGTGGTTGCCTTTTTGGAAGAGGAGAAAGAATGAGCTGAACCAGAAAATGGTGCTATTGCAGAATGTCTGTTCTGACGAGCAGTGTTAAATTGAAGTAACTACTTCAGTTTAATCAAATCAAAGTAACTACTACACTTTGGTACCGTTTATACTGCAGCTGCAGACAAAAATATTTACTCTGAAATCCCCCCCCCCCCAGCGGCCATGGAAAACAATGGTTTTAGTTCAAAGTAAAGGGTTCGCATGACAGTTACATCAAAGTAGGATGTAAAAGGGGGTATGTACTCCTGGTTTTTCAGGAGGACGTACTTTCTTTCTTACTCCTGAATAACTTCAGTTTAGGACTTTGTGCATGTGAATGAATTGGAAAGGAAGGTGAAGTAGAGCTACCTACATAGAAGTAACTGTTCATGAGAAGGTGGCCTTAGAGAAATGCTGTTGGTTAGTTGTGGAATAATTATTTTAAGGGGCTGTGCATATCAGCAATGTCAATGTAAATATCGATTTGTTAACTTTGCCTGGTTAAAATTAGATCCTTAGTGTAGAGTTATTGCCACTAGTTCATATCCACACAAATTAAACAAAACAAAAAAATTACATACTATCAATACATCATTATAGGAGCCAACTCCCTTACCCAGGGCCAGCTATGAACAGCAGGAGAGACAAGATACAGAGATGGATACAAAGGCCACTCCCAAACTATCCGACCTGAAATCTCTTGGAAGGAACAGGTCTCCTGCTCAGGTCTGAGAGGAAGAGGGTTGCTCCTTTGAGTGCCAGTTTGGTGCATCTGTATCTAAAACCAATACTTTTATTGCAGTCTCACAAGAAACCAGCAAAATGGAATTTTTTCAAACTTGGCTCAGATTTCTCCAAAGCAATTCACATCCCTAATCCTAATTCTCCTGTGTTAGTGACCTTGAGTTAGCTCACCATTCTCCCCAGGACCTGAAGTCAGTAGACGTTCTGCACAGAGGGCTTGTGTAGCATTGCCACTGGTTCAAAACAGGGAAATGGCAGAATTAAAATTAGCATAAATTTGCATGCGTATATGTAAATGTATGTACATTTTAAATAGCCTAACACTGAGGCTGAGCTAAAGAAGTTCCATATTTCAAATCTCCAAAGCCCCATAACTAGGTTTGCCACCTCTCCAGGTTTCGTCCAGAGACCGGGAGTCACTGGGCTCTGGGGAAAGCCCTGATTTCTCTGGGTCAGCCAGGATCGTGCTCTCCTCCCCTCCCGATAACCCAGAAAAATCAAGATTTCTGGGCGCGGAAGGGGGTGGCCACGCCAGAAAGAAGGCAGGTCATAGGGACTTTTTGGCCCCCTTTCTCACATGGCTCTGGCTTCTATGGAGCATCATAAGGAACTAGGGTATGTCAGAAAGGGATGTGACAGCCCCTTTGCCCTGCCTGCATTCCGATGGGCATTCCGAGGCCCGTGCAGAACGTCTTGATGTCACAACACTTTGTAAGAAGCAGGGTTATGTCAGAAAGGGCTGCGACAGTGCCGTTGCCCCATCCCCACCGACGGGGCCCTGTCCTTTACAGGTGAAAGCCCAGATGTAAGTGGTAAGACTGCCCATAGCACTCCATAGACCACACTCACAAGGCTGGCTTCCAGACAGAAAGGGCCATATGTGGCCCTGACGTTTGCATCATCTCACCCTCTGCAGTTGGTCCAATAAAATATATCACCTGAACTTTGTCTCCAGCTTATCCAGACCTTTGGCATGGAGTTCATATATCAACCCAAGCACAGGACAACAACCCCCAATTCTCAGAGCATCCAGTTGAAAACTGTACATGTGGCAACTCGAGATTTGTTAAGGCTGAGCAGGTTGCCTGCGATATGTTTTCAGTGTAACAGATTTTCTCTTCTTGTTTGTTTAAACTTTTGCTAAGTTTACAGTTGTCTTTATGAGTCAGAGTATATTGGTAGTTGAGGTAGTAGGATAAGTATAGTTTAATGTGAGTGGATGATTTGAGTTAGAGATGGGGTAATTGAGACTAGGATATAAGGATACATATGTGGGATTGCTCATCTTGCTTGTTAAGAATGAGGAGGTTGTCTGTGATAAGTTTTCAGTATATCACATTTACTGTGTATACCTCATTCAAGTGATGCAGCCGGCTCCATGGACTTAAGTAAAATTCCTCCAGGTTTATAGCAGGGTGAGGTTCTAATGCTGCCCTAAACAGGAAGTTAAACAAACAAGAGTCTCAGTCTAACAAAGTATTCAAACACGAACTGACTCTACACAGAAAACTTGTCTATTTGAAATCACTAACACCCTGTACATATGCAGCTGCTCTGCTATGGTTATACTGAAGGAATAATCTCCATCCCGTAATTTAAAATATTTTACTTTCAACATGCCCCCACTACATAATTGATGATGATGATGTGTTTTCTCCCATATTATTTATTATTGTTGTTTTTGGATTTATATCACGGCATTTCCCACAAAGATTCAGTACAGCTTTCCTTTCATTCCCCATAACAACATTTGTTTTATATAAAAAACAACAACACTAACATTAAAACTAATAAAAAAAAGCAGAGACTAAGAGCACCCAGAACTGAGTAGGGTTTTTAGTGATAGCTGGGGTGGCACTTAGCCAAGCAGCTGCTCTGCATGACACTGTGCCCATGATGCCTGGGGTCTTACGGGCAGGCTGGCTCAAAATAACAGTCCTTCTGGGCATGACTGATCAGTCTTCTTGGGACTTTGAGATAACTCCTTTCGGTGCTTGCTAGAGGTGTGCACCAGGGGCCCATGTTTTTCATTTTCATTTTTTGTTTTCATTATTTAAATCTGTCGTTTTCGTTTTCATAAATATCAAATTTTCGTTTTTGTTTTCACTTTTGTTTTCACTTTCCATGGGTTTCAATGGAAAACACATTTTTGGCTGTAACTTTTTTATTATTCACTATATTTGACTGATATATGGAGACATTGTACCTCTAATAGAAGGCATTAAGTGTACCAAATTTCAAAAAGATTGGATAAAGGAATCCAATTTTATATGCAGTTGAATTATATTATTTTGCAAAATCTACATTCTTAGGTGTAACTTATTTGCCTCACATTTAATGTAGATGAAACATGGCATATTTATACCCCTTCCCATATTTACTGTCTCTGCCAAATTTCATAAGGATTGGATAAAGGGTCTGGTGGTATAAGCAATTAACTTATAAATGTATGTCTGACTGTAACATCTTTGTAGTCCAACCAGTGTACATGGAATTTTGCAGGGCTGTATATCACATATTCATGAACATCTCTGCCAAATATCAGTAAGATCTGATAAAGGGTCCCAATTTTATATGCATGCACAGCATATGCAGAGAAGGAGCCTATGCCAAGGATTATCTTACGTGTCACTGTGATATAAGATCGGTTTGTGATGCCAATTGGCCAGCAGAAATGTCAGCCAAATATCCTCATTCTGTTCTGTGACCATCACAACTTCTCTCCCCCACTTTTTACTGCGAACTCAGAAGCATCTGTTTAGGAAAGAGTCAACAGAAATTCTCTCATGTCCTCTGTCACAGTGATGCAGGATGTGATTGTGATAACTGGCCAGCCTGGATGTGTAAACTATGTCTCCTGATTTCTGGGATGGTATCCCCAAAGTCCCAGTTATGTCCCTTCTATGCCTGCCTGAGGGCCACCCCCTATGCCCGCCTCGAAGCCACTACCAATTGGTCCTGTAAAGCTGGAAGCATGCAGTAATTGGCCAGTGTGAATGTGTCTGTCAGTCTTTTGGGTTTCTCCACATCCTCCCTCCTCCAGCCTCCCTCCCCCTGCCATGCCAGGTGCCTGCCTCCTACTGGCACTGCATGCGCTGCTATTTATCTGAATAATGGTCTTCAAGAGGACAACTTCAATTGCTTATAAAACTGTCTCTCTTTATCAAATTGTCCTGTAGTTTGGCATAGATGACAGAGAAGGTATTTGATACATTCCTGCCAAATGTCTTTTAAACAGGATGGAATATAAAAATGTTACAGCTAGAAATGTATTTCCAGGTTAATGTCTTATACCATCAGGACCCTTTATCCAATCGTTCTGAAAATTGGCAGGAGTATTAAGCTTGTGGATGGACATAATATTTATAGGATTCAGGCAAATTATATGGAATATAAAGAAGGTGTAGCCATGAATGTGCATGGAGCTTTTCTTAAAATCACAACATTCAATTGCTTCTAAAATCGGTTCCTGTTACCTAAATTTTTCAAAGTATGGTACACATAGTGCCCCCCATTGGGGATACAATATCCCCAAGTTTCATCATAATTGAATATGAATCAAAAAAGGTATAGCCAGAAATGTTTTTCAGTTTTCCCCCTTTATTTCTAAAACAAAAAGTTGTTTTTGTTTCTATTTTCATTTTTATTATTTGTCATTTTCGTTCTTGCAATAATGATAATGAAAATGACAATTTTCATTATCATTATTGTAATAACGAAAACAACAGGCACACCCCTAGTGCTTGCAGAACCCAGCTATTGGTGAAACGATGACAGGGATGACTTGTAGGTTTTCCAACTGATACACCTGTTTCACATCAATAACAAGGTCCTGATACTTCCTGGAAGAACTACTGTCAGAGCCTCTGTTAACTACCTTTGGGAACTCTTGGAAAACAGGCGAGGTGCCAGAGAACTGGAAATGGGCAAATGTTCCTAAAGCAACCAGTCTTTAACAAAGGATACACAAAGGTCACATAAAGATTGAAATATATAACAGAAGGGCTAGAGTCTGACGTTGTATATACTGAAATGAACAGTGACATTGAGCAATGTGCTTGCCATATAAGCCAAGGGCACAAGCCAAGCCAACCACTTCTCCCTCAACTGGCTCCCTCTGCTACCACTCTAATCCCTCCTCCCATTTCCTGCTCCCTGAACTGTCTTTGCCCCTTCTCCCATGCCGCCTCCTATGCCTGGAACTCTCCCCCTTGAATACATTCACTCTGGGCCTTTTCAGACAAGACACTCTCCACCCATTACCTGCCACCCACCCACTATATATGTTGCCAGGCTGCAGTGTTGCCCTATGGGTGCCCTGTAACATGTATAATGGGTTGGAGGTGGGTGGGGAGTGTCTTGTCTGAAAACTCCCTCTGTTCTCTCCCTTCCAACCTGCAGTCTGTGGTAGGTGAGGAGTCTCAGCTACTATAGACAAGTGGGGGGGGGGGGGTTCAAAAACGTTTATAAGAACTATGGATGTATGAAGGTAAAGCTGAAAACTCAGTGTAATGTGAACGCTTGGGAACTTACACCTCATTGTGAAATTAACACAGGAAACACTGGGGGCCAAATCAGAGTGGTGTCACCAGAGCTGGCTCCTTCGCCACATGAGGTTGTCACTCCTGATGGACACAGTCTATGGAGAAACAAAAGACACCTGCTCCAAATCCCAGAAAGAAGGGAGAGACTGTTGTGACTGTCCAGTCCATCCAAAAGCGTCTCAGATATGCAACTACCACAGCAGGTTCAGATAACAGAGCAAGAGAGCATGGAATATCTGGGACCTGTGGACTTGCCCCCTACTGACAGCGGTAGAGTTGATGTTCCAGGGACACCCCACCATCTCACAAAGACTAAACTGGACATTGTCGGACAGTTACTACCTTGGGGAGCAATCTTGAGCCCACTGAAACCAACGGGAGTTGAGCCATTGTCTTCAGTGAAGTCAGGATTATACCCTCAGCTGTTAAAGGATGATATGTAGTTATTTTGTCAATACGGATTACTATTTATTTTGGTAGAAAGGATATGTTATGCACCGTAGGGGTAGTCCAGAAGTGGCAGAGAACATCTGGTACACCCAAAGACATTGCTCTTGAACCTGCTATCCAGCCCCACCTGACCCCTGCCTTGGGTTAGCGGAGGAGAAAGATAAAGTCATGTAGCTGTTTGCACTCATTGTGGTATTTGAACAACTAAGCAGAACAGCTTCCTGCCCACCAGAAGTAGAATTCAGATAGGGCTGTCTGTGAGGCCAGAGACGCAAGCAGAAATCACCACACCCAGTCTGCAACCAGCCCCCAAACGCCTCTTACAAGTGATCTCCTTTTCATTTGCTGTTTCTTTAAGTTCCCACAAGTGGTTCTTTCCTTTGGCAACCAAATAAGGAGATGGTAGAGAGAGACCCCATATAAAAACACTAGTCATTAGCAATATGTTTGGGAGTCTTAATTATTTTAGGGACCTTACCTCCGGCTGCCCATCTTGTTGTGCCAGTGTGCATAGTGCATGTCAGGGAAGCCACATAAAATGTGGCTACAGCAAAGCAGGGTACTTCCAGGTGCTCCTTGGGACCATGGCTGGATTCTGCATATGCTGACCACAGCAATCTGAAGCAGGGGAGGGAAGGGAGCGATATGTCCTGCATAGACTCATTAAGAACATAAGTGCCATACTGGGTCAGATGAATGGTCCATCGAGCCCAGCATCCTGTCTCCAACAGTGGGCATTCTTGATCACTTTGGAGAAATACCCAACAAGTCGTAAAGGAGTGACCCGTTTGCCGTCATTCCCACCTCCTCCAGCTCCCAACAGTCAGAGGCTGCGTCCTCCGACCTACTTGACTAACAGCCATTAATGGATCTATCCTCCAAGAATTTATCCAAACCTTGTGTAAATGCTTGGCAGTGCCTATGGATAAGTTGATGCAGGATCAGGTCCCCAAAGTATCAAGTTGCACAGGAAATTTAACTCAAAAGTTTTTATTTGCCTTCCTCACCATTCTCCTGACCAGGCAGTCAGCCTGCCTTTGGCCTTACGCAGTCCCCACAGAGTCCTCCAGAGGCAGGTAGTCAGCATACTACCAAACTCCAACAGTCAGGTAATCCCAGCCCCAAAGACCCAGACAGATACCAGTTTCAGGCCTCTGCTTTATCGGGTCAGGACTCCCACTCTTCCAGGCTCTCAGGCAGCCCTCCGCGACAACACTCTTCTTGGCAGCTCCTTCTTCTACTAAGTCCAAGAGCAGACTGAGCTCTGTCTGCCACAGCTCAGCTTTATAGCTGAGTTGAGCTAGCCACGCCCAACTTCCAACTGTTTCCGCTTCCTGTCCGTCTCCTCAGGAAGAAACTTTCCTTTTTAGAGTAGCTAGCTGCTTTCCTGGTTGCCAACTGAGCTTAATTAAGTTTGGACCAGCTAATTAGTAGCTTGCTTGCAGCTCCTCTGCTTTAGCAGACTGAATCTGGTCCAAACTTAATCAAGTTCCGCTGGTTACCAGAAAAGCAGCTAGCTACTCTAAAAAGCAGCTCCATATTTACTTGTTCCGTGCTACTCATGATTTTATAAACTTCTTTCATATCAACTCTGTCATCCATTCTCCAAGCTTATGAGCCCTAATTTATTGAGCCTCGCCTTGTACGGAAGCTGCTCCATATCCGTTATAATTTTTGTTGCCCTTCTCTGCACTTTTTCCAGTTCTACAATATTTTTGGGGGGATGGGGCGATCAGAACTGCCCACAGTATTCAAGGTGTGGTCAGACCATAGATTTCCAGGGTTCCAGAATGCGCATTCCAAACCCATGCGCATTCCAAACCCATGCGCTAAAGCCGTGGATTGACATCTAAATGTCATTTCATGCGAGATCATGTTTGCTCCAGTTGAACTGAATCACGAACCATCTTTCGTAATTTTCATCTATATCGATCTTTGGGGAGTAAGGTAGTATCTCATAATGAGTTTGGTTAAAGGTTCACCTTTAGGTGATGCCGGTTCAAAAATAATCCTTTCTAGTGAGGCAGATATTCTACAATACAACTTATAATTTTCAATATTATCAAATACACTTTTTGGTTGTCCGCAAGATAAGAAGTTAATTTTATTTCCTGTGATTTTTTTTAAAGATCTAATTTATCTAGAAATTTGTCACTCTTAAAGAGTTGACCTGCTCTTCTTAGTTTGGTTTGGTTTGGTTTAGTTTAGTTTAGTTTGGTTTAGTTTAGTTTAGTTTGCTGCATGTAAGCACCTATCCACCATCACCTGGCTGACTGCACATCTAGCTATTGGCTGGGATGGTTCTTGTCAGCTCCTGCTACCAGCCAGCAGCAGAAGAGGCCCAGTCACTGGCAGCAGAGTCAGCTCCTCTTCCGGGCAGCCAGGCCTTCTCTTCCTTCTTGTTACAGGTCTGGAGCTTGGAAACCCCACCATATTGGCAGCAGCACAGCACACATGCACAAAATGGCCACCAAGGCCATTCTGTGCATGTGCAACCCTAATCCAAAATGGTGCCAGCAGCGTCTGCGCCATTTTGGAAGAGGGCAGCTGTTCTGCGTATGCATGGGATGGCTCCCCACGCATGCGCAGAATGGGGTAATGGATCCCCACCCTCCAAGGCTGGAAGTGGGGTGGGGGATGCCCAGGGTTTTTTCAGTGGGTTCCTATGTGTCTCAGAGGGTTCTCTTTCCCACTGACTTCAGTGGGAAAAAGAACTGACACCGATAGGTCCAATACCGATAGGAGATCCAGGACACACAGGAACCGAAACCAAAAGAAACCAAAACCGATATTTTGCCTGGAGTCCTACCCCTACTGACCTGGAATGTTCAGGGATTAAATTGTCCCATAAAATGAAAAAGATCATTTAGAGTTTTAAAGTCACATAAAGCAGAGATTGTTTTTCTGCAATAAACTCATTTTCTGGATATGGGATTCCTGGCGATCAAGATATAAAGACTGAGGTAAGCTGTTTTTTTCTTGTGCAAATAGAAAAGGAGAGGGTATTGCTTTCTTTTTGCTTCAATGTATGTAGCGTGTGATGGGAAGGAGAACACGTGTACGTCATGAGTGGAAGGCCTCTCCCTCCCCGTGAGAGCGGGAGGGTAGGGGATGGGGGAGTGAGGAAGTAGTATGTTATGTGCAGATGGGTATAAGATGTAATTCGTTTGAGGGGTGGGATTGTATTATATGTGTGATTCCAGATTGGAGATGGGGGGCTGCTGTTGTCATTGCTGTTGTTGATTTTTGCTTTATTTGTTGTTGTGCGTTGCCTCCTGGTAAGAGCAGGAAGGTAGGGGGAGGGCCCCACCCTGGTGACAGCGGGGGGGGTTGAGGAAGTAGTATGTTATGTGGAGATGGGTTATAAGATGTCATTAATTTGTTATGGGTATAAGATGGAATTAATTTGAGGGGTGGGATTGTATTATATATGTGATTAGACTGGAGGTGGGGGTTATTATTATTATTGCTGCTGCTGCTGATATTATTATTGTTTATGATTATTTTGTATTGTGATATTGTTGTGAGCCGCCTCAAGCCATCTGTGATGGGAGAGGCGGGGTATAAATTAAAAGTGAAATGAAATGAAAAATTGGGAGTTCAGATACATAAAATTAAAAGGGATGAGGAAGGTCGCTTTCTGTTGGTAAAGGGTGTCATTGATAATGAAACCTACACTTGGGTAGGACTATATGCCCCAAATGAGAACATTCTGGCTCTCTTTCAGAAGGTTTTCCCTATGATTAAAAAAGAAGCCAAGGGCCAAGTATTTATCTTCACGGACTTTAATTCACCTCTCTCCTCTCTAGATAAGTCAAGCCAAGTTCTTTTAAAAAAATGGAATTTGGAGTTAAGCAAAACGTTTGAGGATGCTGGGTGGGTAGATGTCTGAATGCCAAGAGAGTTGATTATACTTTTTTTTTTTTTTCAGCAAGACACAGCTCAGATCATGATTTAGTGAGTCTTAAATTCTAGAGATCCACAAACTAAGTTGGTCAGAGGATACTGGAAGCTTAATACTAGATATCTCCAGGATTTAATTATTAAGGAGAGAGTAAAAAATGCAATTAATGAATATTTTCAAAATAACACCTCTGAGGAAGTTTCTCCATTAATAATATGGGATGCTGCCAAGGCAGTGTGTAGGGGTGAATTCATCTCCGCAATTGCAGTGTTTAAGAAAGCTAGGGCACAGATAATCTGAGATCTTTATGCGCATCTTACAAAACTGGAAGATAGTAACAGAAAATCCCCCAAGAAAAAAAACACGACGTTTCGAAATAACTAAAATTAAGGGGGGGGGGGAATATTCCTCACTGGAAACAGAGTATATTGTACAGCAGGTGAAAAAATGCAGATGTTTTTATTTTGATAAACATAATAAAGCAGAAAAGGTCCTTGCCTGACTAATTTAAAAAAGAAGACAAAAAGCCATAATCACTAAGATAAAAACGAAAGAGGGTAAGGAAACTGTACAGCAAGGAAATGCAAACAGCTTTCTGAGACTGAAAGAAATGTACTTCACCACAAAGTCCAAATTAGAGGAGATTAATAATTTTTTAAGTTCAGTTTCTTTGCCTAAGCTTAACGGGGACCAACTCAGTTTCTTAAACACTCCCATATCTATTGAAGAAGTAAAGGGATAATTAAATCAATGCAAAAGCATAAGTCTCCAGGACTAGATGGTCTGGCCAGTTGAATTTTATCAGTCATATAAGGAAACATTGAGTCCAATACTAATTTCTCTGTTTAATTATATTTTAGAAGCTAGAGAACTTCCCCCATCATTTTATCAAGCTCAAATTTCTTTATGTCCTAAAGAAGGTAGAACAAGTGGAACCAAGTAGTTACTGGCCCATTTCACTTCTTAATGTAGACTCAAAATTTTTAACTAAAATTTTAGCAAGTAAGTTAAATAATCTTATGAGTGTCCTTATTCACCCTGATCATTTTGGGATTATTCAGCATTGTTTCAGTTTGGATAATGTGCACACAGCAGTGAATTTAATCCATAAGATAAATAAAGATAAATTAGAAGCTTTTAAATCGATAGACATTGACAAAGCTTTCGACAGGGCTGAGCCAACCTGTCTATTTGAAATTTTGAGAGCTATGGATATTTCTGGTAACTTCTTAAAATGGGTGCAAATTGTTTATTTAAAACCAGTTTCCCAAATAATGATAAATGGAGAATTAACCCCATCTTTTTCATTGTCTAGATGCACGAGACAAGGCTGTCCATTGTCCCCCTTGTTATTTAATATTATTTTAGAAACTTTGGCAGTGGCAATACAATCTAATGAGGACATTACTGGCATTACAATTAATAAGTGTGAGAAAAAATTAGCTTTGTATGCCAATGATATGTTGGTTCTTTTGACCAACTTAGAGACATCTGTTCCATAGCTACTTGATTTGATTGAGAAATTCAGTCAAATTTCAGGTTACACTATTAATATAAATTTAAAAATTGGTTTAGATTTTGCTAAGGATAAAGCACAGGCTGATAAAATAGGTAAGACAGTCCTGTTTTCTATTGCCAAAGATAGAATAAAATATTTAGGGATATGGCTTTCAAAGGCCCCCAATAATTTATTTAGAGATAATTTAATGTATTTCTTAAAATAATTGAATACTAAGCCCTTCGAGTGGCAACATCTTCCTTGCTCTTGGTTAGGCAAGATAAACTTATGCAGGATGATGCAGTCCTCCCCAAATTGTTATATAAGTTTTATTTGTTACCTATTTGGATTCCACCTAGTTTTTTGATTCCACCTAGTTTTTTAAAAAAGATCTTGACAATGCAATAGGCTGCTTAATCTGGAAAGGCAAGAGACCAAGAATCCACAGAACAATTTTGACAGTTGGCAAAGAACATGGAGGCTTACATTTACCAGATTTCAAACTTTATTGGAAAGCTGCTGTGCTTAGAGCTATTAAGTCTTGGTATGAAGGGAACAAAGATCCAGGCTGGGTACACTTAGAAAAATCTATCTGAAGTATTAATGATTTTACAGAATTATTATTGGCCTCGGAGCAGCCTAACTTCTCAAAGTGGAAAAATCATCCTTTTGTGTATACTCTCTGGAACACCTGGGTTACCTGTCAGGGGAAAACAGAAGGAAAGTTAGGTCTGTCGCCTTATACTCCCCTGTCTCTAACTAAGTGACCGAGAACTGAAGTTGTTGATAATTTTTGTTGATTTAGTTGATAAAACTAAATTTTTGTTAATTTAGTTGATAAAACTAAACGGTAAGCTAAACTAAACTAAACTAAACCAACTAAACTAAACTAAACTTGTCTATACTTGAGTTCTCCGCCTCTTTGGGGGCATACTCACCCCCTCCCAGACTTGTGGAGTCTTATTAACTATGCAGCTGGGTCTTTTAAGCAGGCAATTTTACCACGAGTTGGAGGAGTGTTGTTTCCCTGCTGCCTTCTGGAGCTGCACATGCTCACTCTCCCTGATGGCACATTTTTTAAAACCCAAGAATAGGAAATCCATTTCATGGAACCATTATACATTTTAACTTTTTCAGTTTGTTATTTACCCTGACATCTATGGGTGATTTCATACGTGCCGCAGACGCTTCCTGCCACGGCACGGAATCACACCCCTTCAGAATCGCACCAACCTGTCAACAGATGTGCCGGCGGATTCCAGAGGGGATTTGGGGGAGGGGGCGGGGCTGCACAGTGCAATGTGCAGCCGCACAGCCCTGCCCCCCCATGCTCCCCAGGCCGCCCACCCTCTGGGAGACGGGCAGGTGCAGCAGCCAATCTGGCCACTGCGCCTGCCTGCCCCCCGGGGTATTGACCATGGCCCGGAATTGGCAGCGATACCACCACCGATTCCGGGTTGTGGGGCAGAAACAGACATGATGTTACCACGGTCAACTACCCGCGGTTGACCGTGGTAACGTCACGTCTGTTGTGCCGAAAAGTGATTCCTGCCAGGTGTTCACCCCCGGAGCTCCAGGCATCTGGAGGGCTCCAGGCATCTGGAGGGCTCCAGGCATCTGGAGGGCTGGAAGCGTGGGGTGAAAACAAACATGACGCTAACCACCCTTTAACCACTCTTGGTGGTTATTTATGCATATTGCAGGGCTGTATTGGTGCCCTATGCAGCCCTGTAACTTGCATAAATAACCACCATGGGTGGTTAAAGGGTGGCTAGCGTCATGTCTGTTTTCACCCGTGGTCAAAGCAATTCCCACCGGGGGTGAACATCTGACGGGAATCACCTTTTGGCCCAACAGACGTTGTGCCACCACGATCACCATGGGGAGATACACCGTGGTGGCGTAACGTCTGAAATTACCCAGTTTCACAGAATCCATTTGTACCATTATAAGCCCTAAATTTTAGCTGCTTACCTTCAACCACCTGTGACTTTTCTTTCAGAGCTGGTATTGCATTCTCTGTCGTCACATTTACTTGAGCACGAGTGTCCATCTTAAAATCTACGGACGTCCCATTTCCTAGAACCATAGAGTTGGAAGTGATCTCAAGGGTCACGTCCAACTGCCAGGTTGGATGCAGGATGACTACAACTACAGCATCCTCAACAGATGGCTGTCCAGTCCCTTTCCGAAAACCTCCACCGATGGAGAGTCTATGACTTCCCTAGGCAAGTTGTTCCAGTGCTGCACGGCTATTACTGTTAGCAAGATTTTCTGATATTTAACTGAAATCTATTTTCCTGCAATTTGAACCCATTATTTCTAATCCTGCCTGTGCCCTCTGCAGCAATAAAAAAAACAGTTACGTCGCACCTTGTTTGTGGCAGCCCTTTACATATTTGATGCTTGTTATGTCTACTCTTAATCTTCTCTTTGCTAGGCTAAACATATTCAGTTCCTTCAGCCTATCCTCATAAGACTTTCTTTCCAGACCCTTTACCATTTTTATTGCCCTTCTCTGAACCCACACCAATTTGTCAGTATCCCCCATAAGGCGAGGTGCCCTAAACTAGGCGCAGTACTCCAGGAGAGGTCGGATCAGTGCTGAATAGAGGAGAATTATTACTTCTTCTGACGTGGTAGCAGTGCTTCCGTTAATGCAGCCTAAAACTGCATTAGCCTTTCTTGCAGCCGCATCATGTTGCTGATTCACGTTCAGTTTGTGTTCAATCACAGTCCCTAGACTTTTTTTCACATGGGCTGCTGCCAAGCCAGGTATCTCTCATTTTATATTTGGGCATTTGGTTTTTCTTCCCTAAATGCAGAACTTTACCTTTCTCTCCCATTTATCCCTACAGAAGTCCCACCCATTTACAGAATGATGGCACAATCATTCTAGTAACAATTCTTCTGAGCTGGAAATGTGTTCTCATTCCCATAATTGTCCAAACTGTACACACTCCCATGCCATGTGTAACTTATGAAAAGCCATGCCACTCTGGGCAGTTCTTGCATCTTTTCCTATATGCTGGAGATTGCACTGGCCTGCATTGGTTGAAACACCATGTACAGCTCCATGTTGTGCTGTTTTTTGTTTTTGTTTAAAATTGCTGTGAGCTATGTACACTTTTCTTCCTCGGGTCTCTTTTCTTTCAGCATTTTGGATTTCCTCCCCTGTCCACTTTCTCTGAGCAATGTCCGTCCTCCACCAGCATCATGGTGACTTCTTTTGCTTGATAAATTCCTGTTGCCTTGTCAAGGCTAAATTCTGGGTGTTAACAAACAAGACACTAGCCCCCTGGAGTCTGGCTTTGGTCTGTGCAACCCCCACTCACGTTTAGCATGTATAGCCTAATAAATGGGTAATGTAATTTTAAAAATGGCTGCAATGTAAAAAAACTTAAAGCCCCAGGAAAAAAGTTTTTTTAAAAAAAAACCTCCCCGAGTCCAGGCTGCGCGGGTGGAAGGGGGGACACCCCCCACCCACCCTGCCCAGCCTGGATTTTTGTTTTAAAAAAGACCCAGAGGCGAGCCCACCCCCCAGCACCAGCGGCCGCGGCGTCCCCGCAGCCGCCGGT
>QEPC01008313.1:3648344-3668076 GCA_003113815.1 Sphenodon punctatus
GGGAGGGGGAGGGAATTAATTTATTTCATTGGTTTCAATGGGGACACAGCGCCCCATTGAAACCAATGAAATAAATCCGGTACCGGTATACCGGATTTAATCCGGGAATCCGGTTTTCGTAGAACCGGTAACCGGTAAATCCGGTAGCCGGTAATGGGCCCGGGGTCCCACCACTAGTGCCTACTATCCCCACCCACACACAGAGGTTCATACCTGGGTTTATACCTGCAAGTACTTGGTGGCTGGAAATAACCTTTGGCTATGCGCATAATGCTAACGTTTATTGAGCAAATCACATACTTTATTAAGCACCTATAGTGAAAATTAAAAGCAAAAGTAAAAACTGAATTTGAAAGCAATCAGTCTTTGCATGTTGTCACCACCCAGTTTCTCGCAATGATGTACTGGCAGGTAGTAGCACACAATTTTATTGGGCTCTCGCCCATTGTGGTGGTGGTGGTAATCCCTTTCAGTTTGCATAAACACCCCCAGTCAAACATGTGCCTCTTGTACCCCTTCTCTAGCATCTTCTGCATACAGTGCGGGCAGAAAATATCCCCAGTTCCAAGGACTTTCTGCATTTCTCCAAGTGTCTAAACCTTGTATAGGGCAACATGTTCTCCTTCAGTCGGTTCATACTCCCTGTACCCCACGTCACTTGTGTCCCCAAAGAGATTAATCTCTGACATCAATTGAGGTACTCCCAGTGACTCCATAGGTATCCTCTTGCTGTCATCAGGGCAGTGATGAGAAAAAATGACAGGGAAGGTCCAGCTTCCATTAGTGACTGCCCTACTTCTGGCAATGTCAAGAAAAGTCACAATCTCTTTTGCATCCCACTCGCTCATCTTGTCCAGGGCTCCCCCTCTTCCATTCCGCTGAACCTGGAATTGCAGCAGGGCTGCGTGGTGTCTGCACTCCATCATGCATCCATAGAACCCCATTGTGTCCATGCACCACCCTATCAGCCCAAAGGCTGTCTTGGAGGATGGGGCTGACAGTTCCCTCTGTACATAAAGTCTCACCCAAATGTCAGCAAAGGCCAGAGTATCCATCACCCCCCAACTTCTCTGGGCCCTGTACTCTGGGGCAGCCACAGCACCCTCAGACAAAAGCTGAAGCCAACAGCAGCAAAAACTGTATCTTTCAAAAGATAAGAAAATATATGAGTAGTTTTTAACTAGTAAGCAGCTCTCCTTCCACATATATTCCGAGCATAGTGACCTTCACTGCCTTGCAGCTCCCCCCACCTGCCCATTTCTTAACGTTCTGTGGTTTCCCCCTCACTCCAATTTAAAATTCCATGCTTCTGTAATGCTAACATCTGTAACATTTTTAGATGAGTTGGAGTGTGCACTGCCATGCTTGGGACACCAACGCCGCAGCCATGGAGATACTGCAAGAATTTCCTTGTGCTCATCATTGCACTCCAGGCCTTCCTGGGGAAACAGAGCACGGTGATGTGGTCGCCCATCCCCATGGAGACGTGAGTTGCCATCACCATCTGGAAGTTCACCAGTCCAGACTCCTACCACTCTGTTGCCCAGCCGTTTGGCATTGGAACCTCCACTGTTGGCACCATATTGGAGGTTTGGATAGTGATTGTGGAAGCGCTGCTGGACCAGGTGGTGCAGTTGGCGGACCCCGTGGAGGTGATAGAGGCCTTTTTGCAGGAGGGGTTCTTGAACTGTAGAGGGGTAATCAATGGGAACCACCGCACCATCAGCTGCCCATCCCATAACAAGAATGGCTAACTGAACTGGAAGGGGTCTTTCTCTGTGGGTCTCCAGGTCGTAGTGGACCATCGTTCCCAGTTCATGGATGTGATAGCCAGATAGGGAAGAATCTTGACGCTCACATCTTTTATCAGTCCTCCTCCTTTGGCCACATGTACACAAGAGACTGAAAAAATCCACTGAAACATGCATTGAGGGGGCTTATGAGGCCTGTGGTTCTTAGGGAACATACCTACCCCCTGAAGCCCTGGCTCATGAAGGCATACATACAGTATTGCCTACACCCCACAGCAAAGGTACTTTAACCAGCAGCTCAGCATCACTCACTCTGTTGTGGAAAGTGCTCTTGGGCTATTAAAGTAGCACTGGAGATCAATAGCTGCCAGGATTTATTTCCAGCTGGAAATGTCTCTACTTCTAACTATTGATGTCTCCATAGTTTTGTATAACATCTGCAATAACAGTAGAGCTGCGTTGGAGAACCATTTGCCAATTAGCTCCATTGAGATCTGGGACAAGTTGTGCTGGCACATCAATTTCAATTCTAGCCCTAACACCCACCATCAGTGACAGTTTAATAAGCATCAGTAAACTGTTTCAAATGATCTTTTTGTGTTATCAATAAAGTCTTTAAAAATATTTCCTCTGTGTGTGGCAGAGTTGATCCACAAGATGGCACATGAGCCTAAATGCAGAGACAAGATGGAAGATGGCGCATGAGCCTAAATGTAGAGACAAGATGGCCGACAATAGGAAGTTGAAGCATTTGGGGCATGGCTTCCAGTACTAAAGAGGGCCATCCCATTAAGTAAGGGAAGTCGCCTCTTGACTGTGGAGGTGAACACATCATGGCAGTTTGCTCTTGTCTGCTGAAGAGAGCACATCTTGGAGTCTGTTCCTGACCCGATGGAGAAGTGACTTGGAGGACTGAAGAGCTTATGTGAGAGTCTGGAAAAAGCTTGCCTGAGACTGTGGTTTGGGTAGGTTCTGTTGTATGGACTGTGGATGGCCAGAGGTCTGGTGCCTGGCCAGAGAGTGATGGTATACTAGAATAAACTGTCTTTTAGGCAACTACTCTTGCATGATAACCTTCTTGGGCACTGATCCTGCAAACACTCACCCACAGAAGTGGGTCCCTGTCACAAATGTGGTGGAAATGTGGGCACACCTTGCTGGTTGCCATACCAGCGTTTCTCCACAACCCTTTGGCTTCTGCCCAATCCCCTTCAGATATGGTCTCCAGCCTGTTTTACAGAACCTGCAGGCATCTGATGGTAGGGCAAGCACTTCTAAGGAAAGTCCTGGAAGCCTATTTACCTCCTCCTCACTTTCCCCCAGATAGACAGTCCTGCCTGTTTTCCTTTACCTTTGCAGCTGTTCTTAAAGCCATCTGATAACCTTCAGGAGTAAAGTTACTCACTTTTATTTCCTCTCCATCCCATTCTTGTGACCAATACCCTGTATCGCTCCTCTGGTTAACCCCAGCTTGTACAAAACCTCCAAAAGCTAAACCTTCAGAAGTCTGTTTTCCCTCTTATCCCAGTCTGGGAACTCTTTTCCTGATATTCTAGCCCTTTCCATACAGTCTGCACCCCAGAATTTAGGTGCTTAGCCTTTTCAGCACTTGCAGTCTGGGTACCCGTGTTAGAGTCTCCCCAGCTTTACTCAGGGTCACTGTTTGTACCCAAGCCTCCAACCTTTTTTACCTTGGGGCTTGCATCTACCTGCACTTCGGCTGATCTCACTTTTTTGGCTTGTAATTCAAGACCACTACTTTTTTGACAGCCAAAGTCTATACTCTTGGACTTCGCGCTGCTTTGCAGCAGAATGACAATCCCAGCTAGTGCAGTCTGGGCTGCCCTCTCTATTATCACAGGTGCGGCCAATGGCTCTGTCTGAGCCTCCTGCCCAACTCCTTGTCTTCCCACCTGGGTTGAGGGTAGGCATAGCCAATCTCTCTATCTGCATAGCTTTACAACAGAGGGGTTCCCCTTTTTTAATCTTTCAAAGCTCTTTCCCCCTTTTTATCTCTTTTGTTAACTCTCTAATCCTTCTTTCTAGGGCTTCATTGTCTTCTTCCATTTCCTTCATTATCTCTGTTATCTTCACTATGCTATCCCTGGTTCGTATTGTTAAAGTCTCCTGCTCCACTTTTTCTGGGGTTTTCTTTCCTCTGAGGGGCTTTCCCCTATATGGACAACCTCTTTTCAGGTGTCCTTCCTTTCTACAGGCCCAGCAAATCTCTCTCTTTACTGGCCCTTTTTCCTGCCTCTCTCTTTACCAACCTGTTGCCTCATAGGTGGCCACCTTTACATCTTTATACTCCTTTTCACTCTGTTGCTCCCCTGTTACAGTCTTTTGCTCCTTTTGTTCAGGGCAATCCTTCCTTAAATGTCCTGGTTTATTACAAGCCCAACAGGTCTTTCCCAAGTTTGGCTTCACCACTCTGGTCTTTTTAAAGTCTTGGCATTGTGTTGTGGAGAATGCCAATGGGAGGGCATGAAACCTGGAAGTAACCCAGTGAAGGAGCAGGCACCAGAAAAAGGGTAGGAAGTGGTAAAACTCGGGGAGAAGGTATTGGAAACTGAAGGATAATTTACTTGATCTAGAAAGATCTGAAGGGCCTATACCCATTCTAATCTGCAAGAAGCTAGAATAAAGTTAACAGTGCTGCCAGGCAGCTAATTAGCAGACCAACACCGCCCAACACAGGCCACAGCAGAGCGGAGCAGCCAAGGCCCACCCCCGACACAGCAAGGCTCCGCCCTGCGCTATGTCACTCAGCGCGGCTCCAGGCACGCATAGAGGGCAGGGTCTGTTGAATATCTGCCGGCGCTGGGGAAGGATCAGCGCCGCTGAACAGAGTTTCTGCGTTGGATGAACTGGCCCTTTGTTGACAGCTAAGTGTGATTTTTTTGTGACTGTGCCTAGTGTTTGCCTTGTGACTTCCCCTGTGCCTCCATCTACTTCCTGAGTTGCCTTCCCCTTCAGTTTGTTAGAATGAGTGTTTTCCCTTGCTTGGTGCATGAGAGTTTTCCTTCCCTTCCCCCATGCCAGGTTGTGTCTTCAGTGTCAACTTGGGTTGGGTGACTGGTCCCGCTCCCTCTTTTTCTCCCCATGGGCCTTGACCCCCCCCCCTTCCTTCCGTATGATAGCCCTTGATCCTTGTTCCCTGCTCCTGCTTCTTGACCCTGTGTCCCTGCATGAACCCTCATGCTACTCCCTGTTGGAAATACATTCCTTTGGTTGCATTCCTTAGGGGGGCCTAAGCACCTCATCCTGTTTGTTTGCTAGAAACACCAGGAGTAGACAGACAGATCAGGGAACCCTTCCCCCATCCTATCTGTCCTACTCCTGTCAGGACCTGATTGGTCAATCTCCTCCCCCAGGAGATTTCTCATCTCTTTGTGTCTCAGAGAGCTTCCTTCCTCCCTCTTGAACACACCTAGTCTTAGGACTTAGCATAGATGTAGGCCTTTCCTATCCTACATGTATTTCCTAATAAAGCTACTTAAGCTTAAGTATGCTTCCTGCCTGCTTATTGATGATTAGCTACTCACACTCCTCTGTAAACTCTGCATTGGGCAAATGGATGCAATGATCTCACAGTCCTTGCATTTCCAACAGGGTTATGGGCCCAGACACCCAAAAGGCAGCGTAGAGTGAGTATAATTGAGTGCTAGCATTAATCTTAAAGGCAGAAAAGAAAAGAAAGATTTTAGTCTCTGTGACCATGGATTCTATGCTGAAGGTCTCCATTCCAGAGAGGCTCACTGGAGCAACAAACTATGAAGCTTGGAGTCATAATGCAAGGATGGCACTGGGAGGACAAGGCCTAAGGAAAATGCTGGAGTCCAACAGACCTACAGATGCAGGGGCAGCACAAGAACTCTGGGATGAGAAAAATGACAAAGCTATGGCAATCATCTCAATGTCGGTGAGTCAGCGTTTACATGTGCACATACGTGACAAGTTAACTGCAAAAGATATGTGGGAAATTTTACAGAGACTGTATCAAGGGAAGTCAAATATATCAAAGATACAAATGCTTAAAAGACTTTGTAATATGAGAATGGATGAGAGTGAAGATTTTTCAGCTCATGTTAATGGCCTGCTTGAACTAGTCAGGAGACTGGAAAATCAAAAGCTGAATTTACCAGATGAATTGATAGTGGCATTTCTGCTGAACTCTTTACCACCAACTTTTCAAACAGTTTGTCAGATAATAGAAATGCAGGATAACCTATCTTTGGATGTTGTTATTCAGAAACTTGAGGAATTTAATATGGCTCAAACTAATGAACAGCCAAACTTTTCCTCACAGCTTGCCTGCAAGGCAGCTGAGAACAAGAAGCCTTTTGCAAATTCAAAAGGATCTGCAAGAGTTAAGCGTTGCTTCAATTGCGGGGAAACCACGCATCTCGCATATCAATGCACCAAGCAAGAAGTTCCCAGCTTCTCTGCAAAGAACAAAGGGAGCCATGATAGGGCTTTCAGCCTGGTTGAGGAAAAAGCATCTCAACTTAAAAATGTGGAAGGAATAGAATGTGAGACTGCTTCACATGATTTCTTTGTTGATTCTGGAGCAACTAAAAATCTTATAAAGGACAAAGACAGATTTATTGATCTGGATAGGACTTATAGAACTCCTATAAGATTGGCTAATGGAGAGAAAGTTTATTGTCAAGGAAGAGGCAGGGCTAAACTCATATGTCATCTGGGAAATGGTGAGGAAATGAAAGTTACCATTGAAGAAGCTCTATATGTCCCAGAATTGGATCATAATTTTATAAGTGTCAAGTATGCTGTACAGAAAGGTTTTGCAGTGCATTTTGAAGGGAAATATTGCAGAATTTCAAAGGAAAAGGAGCTTTTTATGCGAGGAATGCTGGATTCAAATGGCCTATTCAAGGTAGATTGCTTGCAACAGGATCAGTATGCAAATGCTGCAAAAGATTGCAGACATAAGAACTGTGAAAGCAAATGGCACAGAAGGATGGGCCATAGAAATGCAGATGTGTTGCATGCACTTCCAGACCTAGTTAAACATTTTAAAATGAACTCATGTGCAACTAAAGATGAGAGATGTGTTTGCTGTGTAAAAGGAAAGGGAACTAGGCCCTCCTTTCATCAGAGCAAGGAGGAAGCCACACAGCACCCCCTACAGCTCATTCATAGTGATATCTGTGGTCCTATGAAGACAAAAACAATTGCAGGAAACCAGTATGCATTGACTTTCATAGATGATTTTTCCAAGTTCACGTTCACTTACTTGATTAAAGAGAAAAGTCAGGTGCTGGAGAAATTTAAGGAATATGTTGCAAGAGCCAGCAATAAGTTTGGAAGATCACCTCAGATCCTAAGGTCAGATAATGGAGGTGAATATGTTTCAAAACAGATGAAAGAATTTTTGAAGCAAAAAGGAATTGAACACCAGACAACCATCCCGCATACACCAGAACAAAATGGAGTAGCAGAAAGAAAAAATCGCTCTCTCATAGAGATGGCGAGATGTATGCTTTTGGATGCGAATCTGCCAAACAAATACTGGGGGGAAGCAGTAATGACTGCCACATACCTGCAGAACAGGCTCCCAACCAAAGGTGCAAAAGCAACACCTTATGAACTATGGCATGGGAACAAGCCCAGTGTGGGGCACATTAGAGTGTTTGGCTCTAAAGCCTATGCTTATATCCCAAAGGCCAAAAGGACCAAACTTAACACCAGATGTGAAGAAGGGATACTTGTTGGCTATGCACAAGGATGCAAGGGATACAGAGTAATGGACACTGACACTGGAAATGTGAAGATAAGCAGTGTGGTCTATTTTGATGAAAATGAAAAGGGAAGCACTGATCAAATGCCAGACCTAATGAGGCCAAGTTCATCAAGACAGAAAAAGACTGCAGAACTGCAGATAAAAGAGGAAGCTGAAGTTTCATTTGATTTGACCATGTTCAATCAACCTGAACCAGAAGGGGGCACTGACACCAACACTGATGCTGATGCTGAAACTGAAGCAGAACCAGAACTGGAACCAGAAGATAACACTGATGCTGATACTGAAACTGAAGCCGAAGCAGAACCAGAACCAGAAGTGAGACGTTCTGAAAGACACAACAAAGGAGTGCCAGCAGCGAGATTCTCCTATGCGGCAAAAGTGGAGGAACCACAGGAGCCCTCAACATGGCAAGACATTCAAAAAATGCAAACCAGTGAGGCGCGCAAATGGAGAGATGCTGCCAAGGAAGAAATTGAGTCTCTTAATGAAAATAAAACATGGACACTCACAAAGCTACCTGAAAACAAAAAGGCCATTGGATGCAAATGGGTCTTCAAGACCAAGCATAATGCAGAAGGGGAAATCACGCGCCACAAAGCGAGATTAGTGGCCAAGGGATATTCCCAAAAATACGGCGAAGACTACGACGAAACCTTTGCTCCAGTAGTAAGGCACACCACAATAAGAACACTCCTCAGCATAGCAGCTGCAAGAAAAATGGAAGTGCAGCACTTAGACGTGAAGACTGCATTCCTACATGGTGATATCAAAGAGGATATCTACATGCAGCAGCCGCCGGGATTTAAAGAACCTGGGAAGGAGGAACTTGTGTGCAAACTTCAAAAGAGTATCTATGGTTTAAAGCAAGCAGCGAAAGCCTGGAACGAAAAATTGAATCAATTGCTCCTTAAGGAGGGGTTCATACAGGGAGAAGCTGACCCCTGCCTATACTCAAGGTTCAGAAATAAAAGGAGGACATACATTCTAACTTATGTGGATGATCTGATTGTATGCCATGAAAACAAACGAGATTGTGATGAAATCGTCAGGAATCTGAACAAAGAAATAGAGGTGAAAGACTTGGGAGGTATCACTTACTATCTTGGAATACAAATAGAACGAGAAAAAGATGGAAGTTTCCTTCTCAATCAAAAACAAAAGATAAAGGACATTTTAGAATGCCTAGGCATGACAGAGGCTAATGAAGTGGGGACACCTATGGAAACAAATTTCCTAAGCCAGGAAGGCAACGACGAGCCCCTACCACAGGACAACCAGTACAGAACTGCAATTGGCAAAATGTTGTATGTAGCCACCGTCACAAGGCCAGACATTGCCGCTGCTGTAGGAATACTAAGCAGAAAAGTAAGTGCACCAACCCAAAGGGACTGGATAGCAGTCAAGAGAATAGCACGGTACCTGAAGGGCACAATGCATTTAAACTTAAAACTACCAGCAAGCGAGAACCCCAGATTGATGGGATATATGGATGCGGACTGGGCCGGAGACAAGACTGACTGCAAATCTGTGAGTGGAAATGTATTTCTGTATGGAGGCGGAGCAATCAGTTGGACTAGCCAGAAGCAGTCATTAATTGCCCTTTCATCCACAGAAGCAGAATTTATTTCAGCCACTCAAGCATGTCAAGAGGTAGTATGGCTACACAGACTACTAAAGGACTTTGGAATAGACGAACCAAAGCCAACTGAGATGTATGAGGACAATCAAAGCTGCATTCAGCTTACGAAAATGGAAAAGATAAAGCCAAGGTCGAAGCACATCAACACCAAGCGTCACTATGTGAGAGAAGCGCAAGAAAAAGGACTTGTTGAACTGATTTATTGTCCTACAGAGGAAATGATAGCGGATGTGCTGACCAAACCGCTACCCAGAGACAATTTCCAGAGGCTACGAGAAGCATTGGGAATTGTCAGCAGTGCACATAAATGATTCGGTGCACGGGACGATGAGAAGGGGTGTTGGAAATACATTCCTTTGGTTGCATCCCCCCTAAGCACCTCATCCTGTTTGTTTGCTAGAAACACCAGGAGTAGACAGACAGATCAGGGAACCCTTCCCCCATCCTATCTGTCCTACTCCTGTCAGGACCTGATTGGTCAATCTCCTCCCCCAGGAGATTTCTCATCTCTTTGTGTCTCAGAGAGCTTCCTTCCTCCCTCTTGAACACACCTAGTCTTAGGACTTAGCATAGATGTAGGCCTTTCCTATCCTACATGTATTTCCTAATAAAGCTACTTAAGCTTAAGTATGCTTCCTGCCTGCTTATTGATGATTAGCTACTCACACTCCTCTGTAAACTCTGCATTGGGCAAATGGATGCAATGATCTCACAGTCCTTGCATTTCCAACACTCCCCTCCCCCCATGGTATTTGACAGGACTGGGTGTGTGGGGTTCCCCTTCCTTTTGGATATACAGCTCTGCGCCCTATGATGATACGGGCCTAAATTCCTGATGTGAAAGCACACGGAAAGGCCCACATTCTATTCTGAGGGCATTTTCATCCCTGAAATGCTCCAGCAGAGCCCTTGGGGTAAGTGGTGTGTGTGTGGGTGACCCCATTTTCCCCTTCTGCCCTCTCCCCACTGACACTCTTGTGACTGGAAGCAAATTTGTTCTCCCGGATCTCTTTGTATCCACCCTTCAAGTCTTTGGTCCGCTGCCAGCACTGGTTCATGTCCCAGGTGTAGCCCTGGTATGCCATTTGGATCGAGATCTCTTGGAACATTACCTTGTTTTTTTAGCACTTCACCAAGGCATATTGGACCTTCTGATCCCCATAGAGTGCTGAAGGCCTTGATCGTGTCCTCAAATTGCGAGGAAACAGCAATAAATTAGATTGTGTACAGGTCCACCAACCCCAGAGAGTTGTGGGCAAAGAGCCTTGAGCGTTCTGAGGAGTGACCACTTCTGGCCCTTCTTTCCACTCTTGTTCTCACTGGTGTGCATATAACATCCACTTTAGAAGCCCACCATGCCATTTTCAAACATGCATTCTTCGAGTTCTTGCTGATTGCCCGACGCTTGCTCCTTCTAAGCCATTGCATTCTCCACAATGACTTGTGGAGGTTGATTTTCCTGCTGCTCCTCCATGTTCTCCTGACCGCCTGTCAACACAGTAAACAATAAAAAACATAATTAGATAACAAATGGAAGACTTTATTGTGTAGCTGTGTAAATGTAAACACCTCCCTCCCAGGTGCATTAACTTGCCATTCTCCACTGCCTCCTTTACAAAGGTGGCATCTGGATCCTCCGTGCCCTCAACCAGAACCTTGGGTGGCTCCTCAAACAAGGGCTGGTTCTCAAGCTCAAGGGAGTGTTGTTGGTGGGTAGATCAGTAGGCAGAGAGCAACTGCTGTGATTGCAGGGTGGTGGTAGCAATACTGGCTGTCAGTTTGAGCTATGATTTTTGGTGATGATGATCCTCCACAATATGGAGAATGCAAGAGCTCGGAAAGAGCAAGTGTCGGGCAACCAGGAAGAACTGGGAGAATGCATGTTTGAAAATGGCACGGTGGGACTTTTAAGGTGGATGTTATGTGCATGCCAGTGAAAACGAGTGGAGAGAAGGGCCAGAAGTGGTTGCTCCTCAGAATGCTCTAGGCTCTTCACCTATGATTCTATGGTGCTGGTAGACCTGTATGTGCAGAGACTGCACACAATCTAATTTATGGGACACTGCCATGAGAGTGCCCTTTTAGCTCTCATTCACCTGCACAGCAGGCTCTGCATGCTCTGGGACCCCACCATGAGTGGGGGCTGCATGTCCATTGGGTGGTGGCCATGTGGTTGGTGGAAGTGAACACTTAATAAACGGGCAGGTGGACATGCATTTGGTGTAGGCTATTATCTCATTTGTTAACACCCTCTCAGTTCTTCAATAGCCTTCTTCTGATTTTTTTTTTTTTTAATGTCTCCAATCCCCATGGCAATCTGTTCTCTGATCAGGTGATCTGTCAGCCCTACCGGAGGACTGGCTCCACAGTCTTAAATCAGACACTAGCTCTTCCATGGTTTCTTCTTTTGAACTCTCTGGTTAAAAGCCATCTCCTTTCGTGTTTCTTTTTTCTGTGGCAAGTGATATTCTTCCACTTTTTGGTAATACAGTTCCATAATGGACCTACTCATACTGAGTGAAATGAAAACTATTAAACATGCTGAGTGCCTTAGGAGCAGCTATTGTCCGAAATGGAAATGAAGCTACTTTTGACTTCTATTTCACTGGCACTGATTGAAATACTATTTGAGTCTTTCCCAGTTGTCTTCCACATTTCCAGAGTTTCAACTCTGGGGCTTTTAATTGCTCCATTATTCAGTCTGTATCGTAAGTGTTGCTTCTGGTACTGCGTATTGTTCAAGGGACGTGCTGAAGCAGTGAGCTGACAGACCCAATCAGTTTATGTGGAGTTTCGCTGTAGACTGATTTTGGAGGTTTTCATATTGCAGAAGCTGCACTTTTGCAGCATAACTGGATAAAACCAGTCTGAGTGAGAACTTCTTAAAGGCACGGTTCCTCACAAACTGCAGTATCTAAATTACCCTTGCTGGAAGTGATACTGGATGGTGCCAAATCCCTAAAAATCACTACATTGTTTTCTGTCAGAATGGTGTGAACTGAAGGTGTTTATATAGAGAAGTTATGTCTTACCTGGCAAAGTGCCAGTACAGAGACTGAAGGTTCATCCTCCACCCATTGAACTCAATGGCAAATCTCCAATTGACTTTAATGGTGGAGGATGTCCTGTAAGCATCTATAAACAGATGGAGGGCTACTCTAACATTTCTCTGCAGGCCACAAGTTCTGTGGAACCTGTGGAACGTATTGTCCTGGGATGTTGTGAAGACCTGAAATAGAACTGGATTCTAAAGAGGATTAGATCATTGCATGGCAGATAAGTCTGTTAATGGCAATTAGCCCAACTGGTTAAAGGATGCAACCTCTAATTGACAGAAGCTCAGAGTGAACAACAGGGAATTGATTGGTCAGATTCCCATGACTCAAAGCAAGGCCTGCTGGGTGCAGGCTCATTGGGCCTGGGAACTAGCCAAGGAATAATGCACATGCTTGGACCTGCAACATATCAAGCATATGTGTCACACCTGCCATGATTACCACCAGCCTATGCTCCCATGTCTGATTGGTCCTCTGTGACCACAGCTGTGATTGGCTAGGGACAGCTGTAAACTTTCATTCCTTCCTCCAGCACTTTGCCTTGTGCAACACCACCCAGACTGTTACATTCTGGGGAAATGGTCTCAGCTACTGAGACCTTGCCCTTCTAGCCCTTGCTTTCCTTCCCATCCTGCACCCCAGTCCTTGCCTGTCTTCCCGTTTCTGCACTCCAGTCCTAACCTACCTCCCAGTCTCTTCTGAGACCCACTGCTCCCTGGTCTCCCCTCCCAGCTGTGACCTTCATTTTGGACCTTGAGACAGCTTCTAAGTTATCCCCCTGGCTGTTTTCTCAGACTGATCCCCAATCTTGACCTCCTGTCTCTATCTCTGCCTGCTGCTCCTGGTCCCATTCCCAACAGCTGTCCAAACCCAGCCCTAACAGGATCCCTCCATATATGCTCTGTTTCGTGTGCAATTCCCTTGAAGCATCCAGTACTGGCCACTGTTGGAGCCATGGTACTGAGCTAGAGGGACTATAGGGCTGACCTAGTTATGACAGTTCCTATGAACATGAGTGAACTGTGGAGTTACTTTTTGTCAGGGCTGGGCCTTGAACCCCCAGCCTTGGGCCTTGTCTGAGGCACTTCCTGCCTCCTGTGCCACTGGCAGACTGCTGTAGGGAATGGCTTCCTTCCGTCTCTTGTTGTTTTCCCTCTGTCCCATGTCCTACACACACCTGATCGTGGCCCCACCTGCCACAACCTGATTGGCTCTGTATAGTATTTAGGGCTGCTGAGGGCTGTGGCAGAGCTTCTGGTCATTCCTCCCTGACTCCTGCTCGGCGCACTTCCTTTGTTCTCCTCTCCTTCTTGCTTGTGCTCAGCTTGCACTTCTGTTTGTCTTGGTGTTGGTAAGTCTCCGTGTGTTTTTTCCCCCTTTGTCCCTAGTGCATGTAGCCCTTCCCCTTTTGTGGTGGTACTTGTCTTGTTTGTATCCCTTCTGTGTTGCGGCACTTCTTGCCCAGATCCCTCCCCCATTCACACCCTGTCCTGTCTCCATGTTTGTTGGTTGCCCCTATGCCCTGAAAATCCCTACCGTGTGTCTTGTTCTCTATTGTCTGTCTGTCCACAGGATAAGCCCTGTCCTGTGGTTTCCTCTTGGTTCCCTCTGTAACCTTGCTGGCCTTGATTCTACAAGGACCTTCCTTTGAACCTCCAACTTCCTGCCTCTAGTCCCCTGCCACTCCCCGAGCTCTGGCTTCTGGCTCCCCGTTGCCTCGCCTCTGGCTTTCCGTTACTTGCCCTTGGTCCCTCGCTTCCGTTCCCTGTTCCCTGTCTCAAATTCCGTACTCCCAGTTCCTGGTTTCCCCCTCCCCAATTCCCTGTCCCTCGACCTCAATGATGAACCGTATGCTTTCTTAGACCAGCTTGCCTGGTTTCTATGCTGAGCACCTCTTTTCCTTGGTATTGGAGAGTGGCTGAGAGGTTTCCTTGTTACTCCTCGTGCTTCCTTCCCCTTTCTCCCCACCTACCTACCTTCCCTTCCTCCCCTTTCTCAAGCTCCGACCATCGGTGCGTGACACTTTCCTCCTTTTGCACACCAAACCTTCCTACTGTAAACCAAATAATTCTGAACTGCTTCATTTTGGCAGCCCAAAAGTCATCATGCCCCCTAAACCATCACTTTGGGACCATACGGAACCATTTTCAGACAGGCATTTAAGAAAGTAGCTAATTTCATTTCCATGCCTAGAGACCCATTGCCAGAAGGCTGCTCAGCTCCAGTTCACTTACATTTATGAAACTGCCATCTTAACTTATCCTGGGAAACTACTTCTGTTTTTTAAACATTACATTTATTGTGCATGGACAGACTTGGTGTAGCTAGCTGGGTTTATCCCGAGGAGGGACACGTAAGCAGCACCGCTTGCTAACACAAGCAGAGCCATAGTTGGACACTCTGGGACTTCCAATTAAACAGATCTGTTGTTTCCACCCTAATCAAGCATCTGCTTCTGAGGATATTGGGAAGAGGCATGCAAGTAGGTTGCTCCTAGTTGAATCTAGCCTAGTAGCACCAGGCAGAGCAGCTGATGTATCCTGGGTCGTGCAAGGTATCCTTGTTACCCGTCTTCTCAAACATTACCTGTGCTAGAGACAGCATCCCAAGAGTGTTTCATTTTGTGCTGATAGTGAAAACGCATGAGAAACAAGAATACAGGGTGAAAAAGTTTGCTTATGGTAACTGCTCTTCACGCCACAGAATGGCTGCCTCAGTGGGCCTGTTAAGGACCTGCTGGCCAGGGTACGGGCAGACTCCGGGAACGGGTCTGGAAGGGCAAGGTGAGAAGCTTGTCCAGAGCAGTGAGTCAGGATTGGGACGCAGGATCCAGGGCAGGGCAGAGGGGTCAGGACAGGGCAAGGAAGAGGAGTCGGGAAAGATTGGGTATAACTTCTAGAAAACCGCTGACCTCATTGAATCCTCCTCAGCCTCCCTCCCCTCCAAAAAACCAGCCAAACAAAATACAATCATTAAGGTTCTAAGAACATTAGAACTGCCATAGTGGCCAGGCCAGTATCCTGGCCTCCAACAGCAGCCAGTATCAGATGCTTCAGACAAAGTGCACAAAATAGGACAGTTATGGTGACGTTTATCTCCTGTGGTTTGATTCAGGTGCTTAGTTATAATCAGGGACCTGCGTTCACTGCGTTTTACCTGTTGGTGGCAATGGGGGGAAATGCAGTGAACAGGGGTCCCTGGTTATAATAGGGACATGCGGTGTGGCCCATAGACCCCCAGAGCTGCTGCGCTGCCTTCTGTTGCCCCGTTGCCCAAGGCTTACAGGGACTGTTGGGATGCCAGGGAACAGGGCCTCGCTGTGCACGAAAGCCCTGAGCACTGCCAGGCCCCACCTCCCTGATCAGATGAACCCTGACCCCTATATCTCCACTGACCCCTACCTATCCCCTTGCTGGTCTGATCCCACTTGTGCGCAGCAGCTTCATGCCTCAATGGCTTCGGTTCCCCCTGCCTCCTCCTTGCCTTAGGACCTGGGGGGGAGGGGGACATTCCAACTTTTGCACAAGGCCCTTCCCGACCTAGCTTGGTTTGATTCTAGCTTTCAGAGGTTGAGGAACACAGAAGCATGAAGTTGCATCCCTGACCATCTTGGCTAATATCTATTAATGGACCTACCCTCCATGAATTTGTCTAATCCTTCTTTGAATCCAGTTATACTATCGGTCTGCACAACATCCTGTGGCAATGAGTTCCACTGGTCAATTGTTTGTGGTGTGAGAAAGTACTTCCTCTAACCTGCTACCTGTTAACTTCATTGGCTACCCCCTAGTTCTTGCATTATAAGGAAAGGTAAAGAACAGGTCCGCATTCACTCTCTCCACTCACTGGTCATAATTTTATAAACACCAGAAATAACCCCCTTCAGTTATTTCCTTTCTAAGCTGAAGAGCTCTAATCTCTTTTTTTGCCTCTCTTTGGAAATATATTTACCAAGCAGCAGTAAAAATTTAAAGCATCATTTAATATTCAGTGCTTTTGTTTAATCAGCCATTGAAATATTAATGGACATTAATCATGAGACATCAGTGGTAAAAGCAAAATCTACTTGCAAATTTCCTTCCTTGGGCGTAGATTTTCTAAGAGTCGTGCTCTTGTGTAGCCAACACAAGGTGACATCAGGTTAGGTAAGTTGGAATGAGCCCAGGTGGAAGAAATGGACTTGGGCCCCACTCGTCACCATCATCCTCTCCCCTGTCCCTTTGAAGCATCTCTTGGGCGGAGCAGAGCCTCGCCCCTCTCCAATTATCTTGCTTTGTGATTTTCTGATTAAACCAGTTCTCTGCAGTCCTGGCATCTACGAGTCTTTCAATGAAGTTAGACACAGGTCCATTAAGGCAGCACAGGGCCCAGAACAGCCCTGGCTGAGAGTTGTGCTTGAAATGCCCCAAAGCCGAATTTGGCTTCTGCCCAAGCCACTGTTTGGCCACCCTGGCATATACAGATGCGCAACCAAATATCTGAATCAATCTTTACCACCTGTGTAATATTAGTTTGTTTACATCGTTCTAGCATTTTTTTGCATTTTGTTTTCGGTACCGTATTAACTTTGATTTGGAACAACGGTATACAGTATCTCCATACACGACACCATAGTGCACAATGGGGCTATCGTGCTATTTTTATTTATTTTATTTTATTTCAAATCTCTTCTATCCCACACCCGCAGAGCAGTTCGGGGCAGCTCACAACAGAAGCAATCTCTATAAAATCCACAATTAAAATTAACTCAATTTTTAAAAATTCATTAAAATATTCTAAAAGGGCAGAACCAACCCCCTCTCCCCTAACCCACCCTACCCATCTCCCTCTCCAAAGGTCTGGCAGAACAGTCAGGTTTTATTTATATATTTAAAAAAACTTATTAGCCCACCCATCCTGCCACAGGCAGCTCTGGCTGGCTCACAATTAAAACCAACTAAAACAACATCAAAGCTAAAAACAACATCTAATAAAGAGGATTAAAACATTGGAAGCATAAAAGAAATAAAAACCCATCCTCCCCACCCACCGTCACCATTCAACCGCCTCCCTCACCAAAGGCCCGGCGGAACAGCCAGGTCTTGCACTGTCGCTGAAATGAGGCAAGGTCTGGGGCCACCCGGGCCTCCACCAGAAGGGAGTTCCACAGCCTGGGCGCCGCCACTGAGAATGCCCTCTCCATTGTAGACCCCCACGCCACCCGGGAGACACCAAGAAGGGTGCCCCTGGCAGACCGCAGGGATTGATCCAGAGCACAGAGAGTGAGGCAGTCATGCAGCTAGGATTGGCCCAGACCGTATAGGTAAGCACCAACACTTTGAATCGGGCTTGTAAGACTATTGGCAGCCAGTGCAGAGCTCGGAGCACTGGTGTAATGTGCTCATGGCGGCCAGCCCCCGTAAGGAGATGGGCTGCTGCATTCTGCACCAGCTGCAGCCTCCGGACAGTCCCTAATGGTAGCACCACATAGAGTGCATTACAGTAGACTAATCTAGAGGTAATAAAGGCATGGATGATGGTGGTCAGGTCAGAGTTCGAAATGTACGGCCGTCGCCGTCGCACCAGATGTAACTGATGAAAAGTGCTTCCTGCCACAGCCTCCACCTGGGAATCCAGGCGGCGCTGCAAATCGAGAAGCACTCCCAGGACTACGGACCTGAGTGGCTAAAGGGGGGCAAACCCTGTCAATGACAGGAGAAACCACACCCTCAGCCCTACCCACCAACATCACCTCCGTCTTGTCGGGATTCAGCCTCAGATGGCTCGCTCTCATCCAATCCCCCACAGCCGCCAAACACTGGGTAAGCGCCGAGACTGCCGGGTCTGGGTCTGCAGAAAAAGAGGTAAAGTTGTGTGTCATTAGCGTACTGATGACCGCGCACGCCGAACCCTCTCGTGACCTTGCCCAAAGCCTGCATATACACGTTGAACAGGAGGGAGGACAGAATGGAACCCTGCAGGACTCCACACGTGAGGTCCCAGGGAGCTAAAGTACACTTGCCAAGAACCACTTGCTGAGTTCTCCTGGCCAGGAATGAGTGGAATCTTTATTCAAGAACAATTCCGTCCACCCTGGCCCAGTCCTGGAGATGGGCCACCAACCTCTCATGGTCAACAGTATCAAATGCAGCCGACAGATCTAATAGGATCAAAAGAGATGATCTACTCTGATCCAATTCCCGGCGCAGGTCATCAACCAAAGCCACAAGTGCAGTCTCGGTGCCAAACCCAGGGCTAAAGCTGGACTGCAAAGGATCAAGAAAACTGACCTAATCCAGATGTCCCTGAAGTTGCCGAGTCACCACTTGTTCAATAACCTTCCCTAAAAAGGGAAGGTTAGAGACTGGCCGGTAGCTGGCAAGACAGTCAACGTCAAAGGATGGTTTTTTGAGCAGAGGCCACACCACTGCCTCTTTAAGGTAGCTCGGCACTCTGCCCTTCCTAAAGGAGGCATTGACAACCCCAGCCAGCAATGGTCCCAACATCTCCCGGCAGGCCTTGACCAGCCAGGATGGGTATGGGTCTAATTCGCAACAAGTGGCACTTGTTAAGTGTACAATATCACTCTTGCGCCCCATGGTGTTATGCAACAGTAGCAAAACCAAGTAAATGAAGTACCGAAAACAAAATACTGAACTGACTGAACTATAGTAATTGAAATAAACCAAAACAAATATCCAAACCCAGGAGCAATCCAGGTTCATCAAAATGATTCAAAGCTGCCAAATTCATTTAATTTAGTGGGTGGTTTTAGGGTAGAGGTGTGAGAGGGGCTGTGTGGGTAGTGGTTTTGGGTGGGTTTTGAGGGTTTTTTTTTAAATTTGTTTAAAACGCTTTTATGGATTGTAAACTGTCCTGAGCCTTAGGGAAGGGTAGCACCCAAACTGAAATAAATAAATATCCCACCCTTCTCTTAAGACTCAAGGCAAGTTATAGCATAAAAACCATAGAAGTATATATAAAAAATAGAAGTATATATAAATCTTCTCCTGATTGTAACCAAGTGCCTAGTGTAAATGGATAAACACTAGGGCTGCCACTTGATTAAAGAATTCTTAGCTGATTAATCTGTAGGATTTTAGTTGATTAATCTGTTGTAATTTGCATCTGATTTACATAATTGGAATTCCATTCTTCTTGCCTGCACATAAACAGAGAGAGATTTTAAGTTGAGCTCACTCTGTAGCATTACCCACTTGCAAGGTGCAGCATCATCCACACTATTCCAGGTGTACAAGTCTTAGGGCGAATTCACACGTGCAGCAATTATCTGGATTTTTAAAAATTGGTTCTCAATAGTTTGCTGTTAACAAGTCCTGTTGCATTCACATGCATGCCATACCGTTTTTAAGTACAGCGAAATAATGCATTCAGACCTTCTTGTAGTGTGCGCTTACCCGGCTGCTCAGTGCGGTTCATTTAGAGGAAGTGGCCTGTGGGGAGCCAGAAGGTTGCTACTTTGTAAACAACATTCTTTGAGATGGCTCTAAACATTCTCACAACACACAACCTTCCAGCC